>LR738561.1:17032500-17147500 GCA_902685375.1 Neostethus bicornis
CGATGACACGCCTGTATTCGTTAAAAACACATTGTTCTATATTTTGCCAAAACCGTCTAACTTAACAGGTATGTGTATTTTTTTCTTTTTGTAATTAATTGTGAGATAACGATGCTGCACTGGAACATTTTATCATGGAATTTTGTTTCGTTTCATCTTCTGACCCGCTTATCCCTAATGGGCTGCCAGCTGATTTCAGGCGAGTGGTAGGATACACCACGAACAAGTCGCCGTCTGTTGCAGGACCACACACACAGACAACCACACACACACATACACACATCAGTTCTACGGGCCATTTTTGTAGCTTCAAATAAACCTATTATAAATTTTTTTGGCGGGTGGGACGAAATCCGAATACTGGAAAACCCACGCATACATAGGGAGAACATGCAAACTCCACACAGAAATATCAGTGTTTCAAACATCACCCCCTCTCTGGGACTTGAACCATCAACCTTCTTGCTGTAAGGCCACCATGTCACCCACTTTAAAATAAACTTTGGTCTTTTTTTTCTTAGGTTTTCACCGGTTTATAGCATCTTTCTTTTGGACTCTTAGCAGCCAACTGATTAGTCAGGGCGGTCACAGCAAACCAGTCACCTGATAATTTTCTGAATTCTTTTTGGTTTGCATTTTAAACCAATAAAAATACTTAATTGTCACCAAAAACTCTGAAGTTGGAATGATTGTCAGGTTGAGCATGCGTTTCTTTTCAGTCTCCTAGGAGGCAGGTTTAAGAAGTCATTCAGAAAAGGATTTTAAAACCTCTTTGAATGGAATTCACCTTCAAACAATCGCTTTTTTATTTAGTTTTTTTAAATGAACCACCAAGCAGAGGATCTCATTTTTATGTTAAAAAGAACTTTTTCCTTCTTTTCACTTACCTCCAAATCCAGGTCTGAGCCTGTTGTCATATCCATCCAACAGTCTGTCCAGGATGCGAGTAAAATTCTCCGGATAGATCCTGTCCTCCCTGCGGGTCTGTGCGCTGCGGGGAGAGCGGTGCGTGAGGTGGGCTGCTGCTGGTGTGGTGCTGGAGGGGTTTCAGTGGGGGTTACTCACCATGCGGCCAGGCTCAGCACCAGCCAAACCCTTACATCCCAACATGCCATCCTTTCAGGCTGTCCGCATCCCGCTGCACGCAGGCGCACAAGCACCACTCACCTGTATGTGCGCAGCGCTCACCTGTAAGCGCGCGCGCACACACACCTCTCACCTGTTTGTTGCTCCGCAGAAAGAAAAAAAATGTGTTTGCACGCAGGAGCGTTTCTATAGGAAACTGGGTGAGGGGCTAGGGCCCCTCCCCTGTAGGCTCTGATTGGTGGAAACAACTTTAAAATCATATCTTTGTCTTTTTTTTTTATTTATTTAAACTTTTAGTTTGTTTTTATTTTTAAATTGCCATTAATGATTTGTCAGCACCCACCCACAGAATCAAGCTTTAAGACTGAGTTGGGCAAATTACGGCCCGAGGACCACATGCGGCCAGTCAAACATTTTAATCCGGCCCCTTAAAAATGAAAACATTATGAAGGTGGGCTGCTTCAGTTTGTGTGGAGCTTGCATGTTCACCCTGTGTACGTGTGTTTTCTCCAGGTACTTCTGTTTCCTCCCACCCTCCGAAAAATGTACTACTTGTGATGGCAGCAGGTCCGTGCAGCGCTCCACATTTTGTTTGATTTTTTTTTTGTTTTCTATTGGCGTTTCAAGAGATGATCTCCTTCATCAGCTCCTTCATGTGGAGTCTTCATGGATGTGTGGAGATGTTCGGTGCTGGAGTGAATCAGAAGGAATGAAAACAGGATCTACTGAGTGACATCATCAGTGATTCCTGTCTGAACATACCTGGCTTCACTATGGAACTAAAGATGGTGGACTGCTGCTGTTGTTCCACCACAGTGAAGGATCAACATGTGGAGCTTTTAGTGACAGTTAAAGATCTGCTTATGATCCACTGGAGATTTCAAGCATCCTGTGACAGGTGTGACCACTTTGACGTGTCTGGTGGATGGTACTAGCGCCATCTTTGGAAGATGCTTGCCACCACACAACAGAGATAAGTGAGTAGGTTCATGGGGTGGATAAAAAAATCCAAACCTCGTCCTGATCTACAGGACTACTTGAGACCTGCTGGGTTCTCCAGTTCCCTGCCCCTCACCCTATCTAGAGCGCACACATCAGGCACGCTGTGCATGGTCAGCGTTCTTACCAACTTTTAAAAGCCAGCCCAGCAGGTCTCAAGTAGTCCTGTAGCTCAGGATGAGGTTTGGATTTTTTTCATCCACCCCATGAACCCGCTCACTCAGCTCTGTTGTGTGGTGGCAAGCACCTTTTAAAGATGGTACTAGTACCACCCACCGAACACGTGAAAGTGGACACTTGCCACAATTCTTTCCACAATAACGCCCATACCACCCAGCTCAGACCCAACTATTGTGTGCTCCAACAAGCGGCTGTTCCTCTAAGCTGCAGTTTTCTAAATCTGAAAACATGCATGTTATGTCAATTGGCCGCTACAAAATTCCCCCTATGTATGAGTGTATGTGTGGATGGTTGATTGTGTGTGTGACCCTATGACAGACTGGTGACCTGTTCAGGGTGTATCCTGTCTCTCACATGCAATCAGTCAGAATAGGCTCTGGCACACCCACCCGGCCCGTCAGGAATAAACGGTTCAGAGGGTGAATGAATGGTAGCGCCAGCGTTGCACAAAATAGTTTACCAAATTGATCACTTGATAACAAGTAGACGTTGAGGTAACGTTGCACTGGAGTTGCTGCAACGTTACACAGCAACGTGGCTGCAATGTTGCAAATAACAATGTCAGGTAATGTAGGATTCATTTAGAGCTGCCCGCCCTATCTCCGTTCATACTCCTGTCCCTCTCCTCCTGGTCCTATAGATAGACGAGTAGTAAAGCTTCCAACTGACTCCAGTGACCCTTCAAAAACCCACCTATACACCTGTGTTTACTGCGTGGCCTTTGACCCCAGTGCGTCCATCAACCTTGCTGTGTCATTCAGCTCACACGCTGAACTAGTTTGTAGCAGCTCGCGTTAAAATGGGTCAGGCTTGTCGCAATACGCAGTCACACACACGCAGGTACAGGAGGAGAACTGGGACAAACCACATGCTGCTAACAGGCACCTGGTTCACACACACACACACACACACACACACACACACACACACACACACACACACTTGCATACACTCAAACATTTCACATAAAGAAAGAATAATGGGTTCCATAGCATTCCGGTAGATTTTTGATGATAACTTGATGATCTGTGAATGATCTGGATGACATTCTTAAACAGATTAAAATCCACAGTGCTTACATTGTGAGATGTAAAAATTAAGCTTCACAAATTTCAACAGCAAATCTAGGAGTTGATCTAAGAGGCTCGGTCACACCACCCAAACTTTGCAGGGCGTTCCTGGAGCGGTGATGTAACTGTTCATTACATTTTAACAAAAGTTAGCTCCTGTTAAAGCAACGCCGCATACGATCGGCCACCGCTGATGTTTCTCAAGTGGTCCTCTTACCACACTGAAAGTTTTGAGCTGAGTGTTGAGGAGTGGTCAATTTATGCTCCGGCAAAGCTTACCCCCACTTCATCAAGACCCAGTCAAAACTTATTGACTTATTGTTAGTATAACTCGACGGGTAACTCAGATTAATTGGACACTAAAGACACCATATCTAGAAGAGGACGGTTCTTGGCACTACCACTCTGATATCTGCGTATCTATGCCAGCTTCAGAGCCTGGCATTGTTGCAGTGACAACACCTATTGTGATTTCAGAACTTCAATGAAGCCAACTACTCCCATGTCTGAGCTTCTGGCACATCTCTGGACTCCCTGTCAGGCTCTTTGGGGTCCCCTTTGTTCCCTGTTGGGCTGCTGGGTTCCCTATCAGGCTGGTTGTGGATGCTGCTCTCCTTCAGCAGCAGCTTGTGGTTCTGGCTCATTAGCTTTCTGCTTCACCACAATGAGCCTCATCAATCGTTCAGCACACTGAGGAGCAGCTGGCTCCTACCTGGTCTCCCTCTGCCCGCTGATGCAGAACCCCACACACCACATCCACATGAAAAGATGAAGGATTCATCTCACAGGTCTGTTAGAAACAACGTGTGCACGTTGGCTTCGTGGATCAAGATCAGAACAGCTGTTCTCACTGCCTCAGAAGAATGAGTATGTCTATGCGCATATATGGTGGGGATCAAAAGTTTGGGCACCTTTTAAAGTTAATCTTTTGTACCAGCCACTTTTGGAAAGTATCAAAGCTTACAAACACATTTCCTTCCTCACTTCAAGTGTGATGACCCTGCTCTTTCTGGACCCGTGTTACCAGGTAGAGGAGGTCGGGTTATTCTGCAACTGGCGTGAAATTATTGTATTTTACATAAAAGGATCGTACATCTGTTTTAAAACCAAAATGTAACAGGTGGAGTGTTTTATAGCACAGATTTTATGGTATCTACGTTCCCACCCTCACCATGGTAACCAGGATCTACGTTCCTACCCTCACCATGGTAACTAGGATCTACGTTCCTACCCTCACCATGGTAACCAACTGTGGGTGGTGACCGGAAGAATGAGATCGCGGATATAAGCGACCAAAATGAGCTTCCTCTGCAGGGTGGCTGGGCTCTCACTCAGAGATTGGATGAGGAGTTCTGCCATCCGGGAGGAGCTCGGTGTCAAGCCGCTCCTCCTCCAGGTTGAGAGGAGCAAGATGGGGTGGTTCAGGGATCTGGTCAGGATGCTCCCTGAGCCAGCCTCGCTGGTGAGGTGTTTTGGGCACGTCCCACCAGGAGGAGACAAAGAGACAGACACCAGACCCGCTGGAGAGACTATGTGTCACAGCTGGCCGGGGAACGACTCGGGATCCTTCCAGGTGAGCAGGAGGATGCAGCCGGGGTGAGAGAAGACTGGGCTTCCCATCTGAGGCTGCTGCCCCCGCGACCCGGCCCCAGATGAACGGAAGACGATGGAACAGATTTCATGGTTTTATTCTGCATGTTTGATCCGCTCCAACTGTTACCAGGAAGCCGTGCAGCTCCTGAATGCACCACCGGGCTGCAATGGACGACGCTCCCTCACCCAACGGTCACAGCAAGAGCTGATGACTCTAAGACCACCTAATGCACGACCGATGCCGTCTGATCTCCGAGGCAATGCCTGCAGGTTGCACGACGAGGAGGTGCCCCGGGTGGTGGTCCGGGTGAGGAGGTGCCTGTGGTTGGCGAAGTGAAGAGGTGCACCTTCATAATGACAGCTTAGCTTTACAGAAACTCTGACACCAGAGTGGATGCTCCTCTCAGCCAGCACCCGCCTACACCTTCATTACACCTCCATGTACAGCAGGTAATTCCTGCACTCAATCCTCATCAAGTGCCCACTTCTCCACCCGATACTCGACCTTTATCCAACCTGTTTCAGACAGACAAATGAAGCAGTGGGTTCTAAAACGATCACAATGCTGTTGGTTTGACGTCCCAGCTGCTAAGTTTAGGCGTGTGGCCTATTTACCGGCACGCTGCTAACTGTGGGAACGATGCTCTCCTTTTTCTGACTAAGGATGAGGCACATGCTGCAAAGCAGGTCCAGATTCAACTACAACGTGACCCAACAAGCCACAACATCCTGTCCAATCACCTCACTTCTTGATGGTCTGATAGGAAGAGCGAATCCTCCAAAACCTGGTGGACATCATTCTAACAAGAGGTGAAAACGTTTCTGATCTGTCTCCACACCAGCAGCTCATAAACAGGCTGGTTTGTGGATTCATTTTGATCATTTTTTTAGGTTTGGATTGAGGAGGAAAACAAACAAAAGATTACAGTCAAGTATAAATCCAAATGTGGGCTGATTTCACTTCCATTTTATTTGTACAGCTCAATATTTCACTTTGTCGGAAAAAATGGACAAAAACAAAGATAAAAAAGAAAAAAAGATGTAGAAACATAAAAACACAGAGGCTGCATGGTAGCGTAACGGTTAGCACGGTGGCCTCACAGTCAGGTTTGAGTACTGAAGTGGGGCCAAGGTTTGAAACACTGGTCTTTCTGTGTGTAGTTCTCCTGTGTACCTTTGACTCCCACATTCACCATCTCTGCAAGGTTTCCTTCCTCCATCTTAAAAATATAGCCAGGCTACGTCCATGTCTTTCCAAACCTGACGCTGAGAGGTTGATTCACGCTTTCATCTCCTCCAGGCTGGATTACTGCAATGCCCTCCTTGTAGGGATCCCATGCAGGGGCTTACAAAAGCTCCAGCACATCCAGAACTGCGCTGCCCGGATCCTGATAAGGAGGCACAAATATGACCATATCACTCCCATCCTCAAATCCCTCCACTGGCTACCCGTTAAATACAGAATTCAGTACAAGCTCTGCCTCCTCACCCATCAGTGCAAACACGGCACTGCACCTGTTTATCTCCAAGAATTCCTAACCCTCCACACCACTGTCCGAGACCTGCGCTCCTCCTCCTCCTCCTCCTACTGCCTGCACCAACCAAGGACCAAACTCTCCACTATGGGGGACGGGGCCTTCCAGGCAGCTGCTCCACGGCTCTGGAACGATCTTCCCGAGAGCTTGAGGGCTCCACAGAGCGTTGAGGTTTTTAAGAAAAGACTGAAGACATTTTTATTTCTAAAGGTTTTTCTGCAAAGTTTTTAGTGTTTTTTTTTTTGTGTTGTGGTTTTATTTAATTTAGCTGTTTGTTGTTCCTTTTGGTCATTGTAGCACTTTGAGATCTCCACTGGAGATAGAAAGTGAGTTACAAATAAATTTTTTATTATTATAGGTTTTCTCTGGTTTCCTCCCATTCTCCAAAAGCATGCATGTTTGGTTAATTGAGCGTTACAAAATTGTCCCTAGTAATGAGTTTGTGTGGCCTCGTGACAGGCTGGTGACCTGTTTGGGACGTACCCTGCCTCTCTCCTTAAATCAGCCGGGACAGGCTCCGTTACGCCTGGGATCCTGGATAAGCAGTTCACAAGATGAATGAATGAATACGTACAGCTCGATATCCCAAAACAACAGGCTTTACTTGTTGGAGATGTGGAGGAAAAGCTGGAGAGGTGGAGGTTTGTACTAGAAAGAAGAGGAATGAAGATTAGTCAGAGTAAAACAGAGTACATGTATGTGAATGAGAGGGATCCAAATGGAAAAGTGAGGTTACAGGGAGAAGAGATAACGAAGGTGGAAGATTTTAAGTATCTAGGATCAACAGTCCAGAGCAATGGAGAGTGTGGAAAAGAGGTGAAGAAGCGTGTTCAGGCAGGCTGGAATGGGTGGAGGAAAGTATCAGATGTGATGTGTGATAGAAGAGTTTCAGATAAAATGAAAGGGAAAGTGTACAAAACCGTGGTGAGAGCGGCCATGCTGATTGGTCTAGAGACAGTGTGTTGAGAGCGGCCATGCTGATTGGTCTAGAGACAGTGTGGTGAGAGCGGCCATGCTGATTGGTCTATAGACAGTGTGGTGAGAGCGGCCATGCTGATTGGTTTAGAGACAGTGTCACTGAGGAAAAGACAGGAAGCAGAGATGTTTGTATCAGAGATGAAGATGCTGAGGATCTCTCTGGGAGTGACCAGGATGGACAGGATCAGAGGAACAGCACATGTTAGAGGTTTTAAAGTCAGAGAGGTCTGACTGAGATGGTTTGGACATGTGCAGAGGAGAGAGAGAGAGTACATCAGAAGAAGGATGCTGGGTTTGGAACCACCAGGAAAGAGGACCAGAGGAAGACCAAAGAGGAGGTTCATGGATACAGTGAAGGAAGACATGAAGATAGTTGGTGTGAACCTCCTTCACGGTCAAGAAAAAAACAGCCGTAGGGAAAAAAAAGAAGAAACCTGATGGGGATCTACATGAAGGAGAGATCCCTCCCCTGGTATGAGCCGACTGTTAATTAAATATGATCTTATTCTATCTAAAGAAATCAGTAGATGTTCTTCATCCTGATGGAAACAGGATGGTAGAGCAAACACAGAGGCCTCCTCAGTCTGACCACGCCCAGGACAGGAATACAGAGACCTCCTCAGTCTGACCAATCACAGGACGGGAACACAGAGACCTCCTCAGTCTGACCAATCACAGGACAGGAACACAGAGACCTCCTCAGTCTGACCACACCCAGGACAGGAACACAGAGACCTCCTCAGTCTGACCACACCCAGGACAGGAACACAGAGACCTCCTCAGTCTGACCAATCACAGGACAGGAACACAGAGACCTCCTCAGTCTGACCACGCCCAGGACAGGAACACAGAGACCTCCTCAGTCTGACCACACCCAGAACAGGAACACAGAGACCTCCTCAGTCTGACCAATCACAGGACAGGAACACAGAGACTTCCTCAGTCTGACCAATCACAGGACAGGAACACAGAGACCTCCTCAGTCTGACCAATCACAGGACAGGAACACAGAGACCTCCTCAGTCTGACCACGCCCAGGACAGGAACACAGAGACCTCCTCAGTCTGACCAATCACAGGACAGGAACACAGAGACCTCCTCAGTCTGACCAATCACAGGACAGGAACACAGAGACCTCCTCAGTCTGACCAATCACAGGACAGGAACACAGAGACCTCCTCAGTCTGACCACGCCCAGGACAGGAACACAGAGACCTCCTCAGTCTAACCAATCACAGGACAGGAACACAGAGACCTCCTCAGTCTGACCAATCACAGGACAGGAACACAGAGAATCCATCAGGACCCTGAAACAGAACTCTTTTTGTAAGACAGGATTAAATAAAAACAAGAAATAGGTTAGATAAAGATTCCTGCACAGCAGCGGGATGGCAGTGAGGTCAAAAACTCTCTTCCTGCTGCAGCCACACCTCCAGGTGAGATCTTCTTCTACCTGAAACTTCTTGGGGTTGGAGTCAAACGGTGGAACACATGGTAGAGTCTGGTGTGTGGGTGAGTGGTTAGAAATCATGATTATCATCCCATACTTGATCAAAACCATTAACTTTCCTGAAGCAGTGACTGAGTTTTTCTGAATGGGGATCTAAATGCTCCACCTTCGTCTCCACTCTCTGCTTCTCGCTCCCCTGCACAGCAGCTCGGCCCCCCACAGCCAGCAACAGATGCAGAAAAACATTCAGGGCCTTTTTTTTTTGCTGAGCTGTGACATCTGCGACGGAAACCGAATGACATCAGATAACCTTCTTATCACACACACACACACACAAGGACAAAGCCGTCACTGTGGTAACCGTGTCATCAGTATAATCTGCAGCAGCAGCAAGAAAGATGAAGCTCAGACATCAGTGGCTCATTAACCTGCTGCTGATCAAACATCAAAACACAAATAAACTGCAAACATGCTGGATAGATGGTTGACCACTGAAGGGGTGGAGCTGGTGAGGGTGATGTCACCCATGAAGTTCACCTCCATCTACACCCAGCTAAAGGATTTTTAGGAACACCTGCCTGATTCCTACTTGATACAATTATCTAATCAACCAATCATATGGAAGTAGCTTCACAGCTTTTAGGGGTTTTGTCCTGGTCAAGACCATCTCCCCGAAACAGAATGGCGACCTGTGTGTCCTGCCTCTCGCCTTAAATCAGCTGGGATAGGTTCCTGATGCTGCATTGGTCCGTCAGCATGGTAACCAGGATCTATGTTCCTACCCTCACCATGGTAACCAAGATCTACGTTCCTACCCTCACCATGGTAACCAGGATCTACGTTCCTACCCTCACCATGGTAACCAGGATCAACGTTCCTACCCTCACCATGGTAACCAGGATCAACGTTCCTACCCTCACCATGGTAACCAGGATCTACGTCCCCACCCTCACTATGGTAACCAGGATCTACGTTCCTACCCTCACCATGGTAACCAGGATCTACGTTCCTACCCTCACTATGGTAACCAGGATCTATGTTCCTACCCTCACCATGGTAACTAGGATCTACGTTCCTACCCTCACCATGGTAACCAGGATCTACGTTCCTACCCTCACCATGGTAATCAGCTGTGGGTGGTGACCGAAAAAATGAGATTGCGGATACAAGCGGCCGAAATGAGCTTCCTTCGCAGGGTGGCTGGGCTCTCACTCAGAGATCAGGTGTGGAGCTCTGCCATCCGGGAGGAGTTCGAAGTCGAGCTGCTCCTCCTCCAGGTCGAGAGGAGCCAGCTGCATCCTCCAGCTCCAGGTGAGCTGGAGGATGCAGCTAGGGTGAGAGAAGCCTGGGCTTCCCGTTTGAAGCTGTTGCCCCCACGACCCGGCCCTGGAACAAGCGGAAGATGATGGAACGGAACGGCTCCAGAACCCCCCGATACTCCAAAAGGTAAAACCGGTTCAGAAGATGAAATGAAATGCAATGAATGTTTACAAAGTTAAAGCCCGAACGCACAGAGAGCCCGAGTCCTTAATGCCTCATTCTCCATATTCTCCACATATGGAGGTCCTCGTTACACAACCAGTGAGAACCCACTCATTTTGTCTTGTTCAGGAGCTTCGGTGACTTTTTCTGTGTGTATGTGTGTTTCTGCGAGATCATCGTTCATTAGGAACCTTGTAAATAAGTCTCAGGTCTTTGGGGAGAACACGTCTGTTCTGGTTCCGGCGACATAATTCAGAGCAGGGATTAGTTAGAACAAACACAGACGTGCACGTTTCAGGAAATGAGGCGTAAACACAATGAATGGATTCTGCTGCAGGAGAGAAAAATCTTCGAAACAACTTGCGAGCATGAAGAATGTGTGTGTCCTACATAGAGCTGCTGCTGATTGCAGCCGTTCTTCCAGCGACGTTTCAGCATGGAGGGATTCCACAGAGCGTGGCATCTGCATGTCACTAACATCCTGGCCTACATATCAGTCAGAAACCTGGTCCGAGTCCTCTCCAGAGAACCTCCTCTGAGTCCCAGCTCTATTTCCAGAGTTCCTATTTTTACAGCGCCCGTCTCCGCAGAGAGAGGTGAAGCGACATTTCCCGGCAACAAGGCCGGGAAAGGACGAAACTTCCAGCTTTTATTCCCATTTTCACTCCGGAGAGGAAGTGATGGCAGTGAAACCGCCGCTGTGTGGACGAATCATTACACATAAAAACATCAAACCAGACAAAGTTCAATGAGACTGAAAACAGAAACAGTTTGAATGATCATTAATAAACCTGAGATGGAGGACGGGTGAGGGAGTTTAAGTTCTAAAGGTCTCAAACTCTAACAGAATCACATCAGACACTTGGAGACTAAGAACTACCAGTGGGCTCTGTGGAAGTTGAGGAACCTCTAAAAGACTCTAAGTTGTTATTAATCCCTGGCAGAAGAAATGTGTGTATCTGGTACTTCTAAGCAATTAAGAGAGAACTCCAAACAGCTTCAGAACAGCTGCTAGGTGGTGCTGACTTGGGTTTGGTTGGGTGGAACTGTAACGGCTGCTTGGTGGAAGACACGGCAGTTGGCTCTACGTGGGCGTAATGTGGGTAACAGTGAATCATAATAAAACGTTAAACTGTTACTAAAAGCTCCACATGTGGTTCTGTGGGCGCGCTCACATCTGCACCTCATCTGGATCAGACAACTGCTCCGTATCAGTGACATCATAGAGTCTGTGGATGGACCTCCAGCCAACGCCAGACTGTTGTTTAGCCCCGGTAACAATATCGGTTGTTGAATCTCATTAAGTTTATTTTACATGTTCTGATTTTCCTTTTTCTTCCATGTAAAGATGCTACCCAGTTCCGTAGCAGCTGTCCGCCTGCCTGCCTGCTTGCCTGCCTGCCTGCCTGCCTGCCCGCCCGCCCGCCCGCCCGCCATCCTTGTTTTTTCCACCAGTCTGAATAAAATTGTCTATACCTGGAAAACTGTGTTCGCATTTGGATTCCCTCTTCCATTCACCTGGCGTACCCCACACGTCTGTAGCAACAACACTATTTGTTGTTGTCAAACACCAGCAGATAGACCAGGAGCCACGATGGGCTTAAACAAAGGACATTAAAAACATGTGGTGACGTGGATTTCCTCATTAAACTCTTGGTTTTATATCCACGTGTCCTCCATGAGGCTCAATAAGATTACAGATTGGATCAGGACCAGTAATCGGAACCAGATCTACCTAGGAGCGGTTCTCCCATTAGAACCAAACAGAGTTTATCTGATAAGAGCTTTAGGGGAAGCAGTTTGTTTAGACTGAATGATTCAGCCGTTCCTCCTCCTCACATAGTCCAAAAACAAAGACCTGTCAGGAGTAAAAATAGATGAGGATTTAATCAGAAGACAATGCCATGCAAATCACTTCCCCTTCCAGACACTCACATCAGCAGCCATTTTATTCCTCTGTGATTTCAGACTTTCTTTCTCCTATAGATGTGGACTGCGCAGGGAAATCTGAACTTCCCTGTTATGGTCTGTTAAGACTTCAGGGTCTCCTCCTGGGAAGGACTACATCTCCCTGTGGGAAAGACTGTATGTCCCAGCATGAAGGACTACATCTCCAAGCATGAAGGACTACATCTCCAAGTATGAAGGACTACATCTCCCAGCATGAAGGACTACATCTCCAAGCATGAAGGACTACATCTCCAAGTATGAAGGACTACATCTCCCTGTGGGAAAGACTGTATGTCCCAGCATGAAGGACTACATCTCCCAGCAGGAAGGACTACATCTCCAACAGGAAGAACTACATCTCCAAGCAGAAAGGACTACATCTCCCAACAGGAAGGACTACATCTCCAAGCATGAAGGACTACATCTCTCAGCATGAAGGACTACATCTCCAAGCATGAAGGACTACATCTCCCAGCAGGAAGGACTACATCTCCCAGCATGAAGGACTACATCTCCCAGCATGAAGGAGTACATCTCTCAGCATGAAGGACTACATCTCTCAGCAGGAAGGACTACATCTCTCAGCAGGAAGGACTACATCTCCCAGCATGAAGGAGTACATCTCTCAGCAGGAAGGACTACATCTCCCAGCGGGAACTACTAAATCTCCCAGCAGGACATACTGCATGTCCCAACAGTAAGATCCACATCTCCCAGTAAAGTGTTGCAGGATCCCAAAGTAGAACAACACAACCGCTGATAATAATCCATCCATTTCTTTATCCAACCATTCATCTATCCATCCAATCATCCATCCTTAGATTTACTCTAAACACAGGACTAAAGCCTGGTGATTAAAATGATAAGGATGAGTGTGTTTGGACATGAAAATAAACTGTGTGTCTGATAAAAACTCAGGCTTGTCCGTACCCGATGAAGGCCTTCCACATCAGGGACTATTTCTGAGTGCACTAAACAAGCCTGAGCTGGTTTGGTTGAAATGAGTGTTAATGATAAAAATAATGAGCTGAAAGGTTTTGCTGAAGCAGTTTCAATCATTCTGTCTGTGTTTTCTCTTCAGTTTTAAACTAGAACATCTTTAGTTTTATTAAATTAAGTCAGGACAAGCACGCCGTGTGCTGGCTTTACCTCTCTGTTTTAAAATATATTTCAAAGTTGAAACATTCTGGACTTTTTATCTCCTCCCTGAGTCGCTACCTTACCAGGGTAGAGGTTTGCGTGCCCCAAGAATCCTAGGAATTTCTGGTTGTATTCAAGAGTCACCCAATGCAAGCTGCACCTCGGTGACGGGCTGTAAAAGCACAGCTTGAAAATCCCTCATGAATAGAAAACACAAGGTCAAGGTTCCCCTGTCTGGACGCGGGTCACCGGGGTGAGGCCCAGGGGTGGGGCACAAAAGTGACCATCGGCTGCATTACATAGGCTACTTGTTTGGGTCACGGACGCAAACGGCTGAAACGAGCTTTCTCTACAGGCTGGGAGGGGTCAGTCTCAGAGATAGAGAGGGAAGGTCTTCCTGGAGGAGCTCGGAGTGGAACTGTTGCCCCTCCGGGTGGAGAGGAGATAAACCAGTTGGCGTGGTTCAGGCATCTGATTATTATGCCTCGCTGGTGAGGTGTTTTGGGCACGACCTACCAGGAGGAGACCAAGAGGCAGACCCTGGACCCGCTGGAGGGACCATGTCTCACAGCTGGCCGGGGAATGACTCGGGATCCTCCCAGGTGAGCTGGAGGGTGCAACCGGGGTGAGAGAAGCCAGGGTTTCAATCTGAGGCTGTTGTCTCCGCAACCCGACCCCGGCACTTGCTGCTGAGTGTGAAGTGGCTGGGATGGGAATCACAATCAGAATCCACTCAAGTGGAGAAGATCAAGTATCTTGGGGTCTTGTTCCCAGTGGGGGAAAGATGGTGTAAGAGATCAACAGATGGACCGGTGCAGCGTCTGCAATAATCAGGACGTTATAGCCATCCGTTGGAGTGAAGAAAAAGCTGAGCTGAAAAGTAAAGCTCTTGATTTACCAGTCGATGTACAGAATATGAGTGTCCAAACACACTCATCCCCGTACTGGACATCTCCGGGCTGAGGAGTCCCCCAGTGTTTCCATCAGGATGAAGAACATCTACTCATCCCCGTTCTGGACATCTCCAGGCTGAGGAGTCCCCCGTGTTTCCATCAGCATGAAGAACATCTACTCATCCCCGTACTGGACATCTCCGGGCTGAGGAGCCCCCCAGTGTTTCCATCAGGATGAAGAACATCTACTCATCCCCGTTCTGGACATCTCCAGGCTGAGGAGTCCCCCGTGTTTCCATCAGGATGAAGAACATCTACTCATCCCCGTTCTGGACATCTCCAGGCTGAGGAGTCCCCCGTGTTTCCATCAGGATGAAGAACATCTATTGACTTCTTTAGATATTTAGCTGTAGATTAGATTAAGCTAATATTTAAACAATAATCTTTGACACATTGTTTGCTCGTCCCGGGGGAGGGATCTCTCTTTCATGTGGATCCCCATGAGGTTTCTTATTTTTTCCCCACTGATGGGTTTTTTAGGAGTTTTTCCTCACCGTGAAGGAGAGTCTAAGTGCATTAATGTGCTAGTCTTGTTTAGTTAGCATTTGTTAGTTATTTTTCTTGTTGTGTATTTGTGTTAATACATTCCTCTTTTTCTTGTGAAGCCCATTGAGACGGACATTCTGTGATATTGGGCTATACAAATAAAATTGAATTGAATTGAATATTCGACAATTTTGTGGTTACCAATCATGCTTTTTGGAGAGTCGGAGGAAACCAGAGAAAACCCACACATACACAAGGAGAACATACAAACTCCACACAGAAAGACCAGTGATTCAAGTCCCGCCCTTACCCAGGACTCAAACCCCCAACCTTCAAGCTGTGAGACCACCGTGCAGCCCTGATAACGTTTCTGAGTTAATAAAGTTTTCTTGTGATTTCTTCATGACAGACTTTGAACAGAGGAAGCCTGCATAATGACTCGTAAAGAAGAAGCTGATGGTGCAGGATGTTTCCCTCTTACATAACCCTAAATATCCACCGTGCTCGGGCTGCAGAAGCGGAGGAGGAAACAAACTACAAGAATCTCCTTCTTTTCTGAACAGAAAATACATTTTTCAGAGTTTCTTTTAGTCCGAAATGTCAATAAATGTCATTTTTCTTTCACCCAGACAGTGTTGTTCCATGAATCTGAATAAAAGTGTTTTTTTTCTTTGCTGATGTGTGAAGCACTACTCCCCCATACGCTTAACCTGACAATCTGACAGCAGGGTTTCCTACGAGCTTGGTGTGCTGTGTGGGCTGCATGTGGAGCGGGGTCATGTGTGGATGCGTGGGCACAGATGTACACTATCAGGTTTCCATGTATATTTTCTGCTGCAGAGCCCATCAGAAAGAAATCCTGTACATAAAGTGATTGTTTTTTTGTGACAGACATGAAACAGCTTCACAGGACGTTACTGTACGTGACATTTGATCATGTCTTTAGGAAAGAGGGCTGCTGTACAGTAAACACATGAAAGGTTCATCTTTCAGCACCATCTAGTGGAAAAAATAGATCTTTATCTACCTCTTCATCTATGTAGTATACTGTATATGGTATCAACTGTATCTGTCTGCCTGCCTGCCATCCTGCTGGCCTGTCTCTCACCCCAGCTGCATCCTCCATCTCACCCAGGAGTATCCCGAGTCATTCCCTGTCCAGCTGTGAGACATAGTCTCTCAGGCAGGTCCAGGGTCTGCCTCTGGGTCTCTTCTCAGTGGGACATGCCCGAAACACCGCACCAGCGAGGGAGGCATCCTAACCAGATGCCCAAACCCCCGATCTGGATTCTCTCGACCTGGAGGAGAGCTCCTACCTCAGCATATCTTACTGCAGGGTGTCACTGGTGTGAAGGAATAAGAAGAGGGATGAGAGGATCTGGACAAGCTGGTCAGTTCTTCTGTAGGTTAGAGAATGATTCTGATCTGATGCTCATCTCCTCCAACAGACCTATTCTCTTCATCATGACTAGATCTGTATGTCTGTATATATGTTGTTAAAATTTGTTATTGTTTTGAACTAATTATTCTATTTTTCATATGTAAACATGTACTATTGTGACCTCTAGTGGCCCAAAAAATAAATGTATTATTATATATTACAGTACAACAAAAATAAATGACATTTTCTTTCTTTCATTTTGTTGTATAGTTTTTACAATAAGAAAAAATTGTTTTCTGATTTTTTTTTATTGTCTAATAAAAATATTTTTTTTAAAACTTTGATTTATATATTTTTTCCCATTGCTTTTTATCATCTTTGTGTTTTTGTCAGATCATATTTACTGAACAAAAGAATGATTTGATTTTAAAATCTCACATTTCAAACACAACTATAAAATCCCAGGGTACCGTGAAAGCAGCATTCACCATGGCAACCGTAAACAAACCTCATAAAAGTGATTTTTAAACTTCTCTTTTTACTCCTAAAGGTCATCAAATCAAACGGTAACAAATATTCTTTTTATACATTAATATTAATATTTCTCATTAAAAAAAACGGTTTGTTAAATTTTAAAAAGTTACAATAAAGTTTATGTTTGTTAAAATAAAAACAAACATTTTTTTTTCATTTAGTTCTTTATTAATTATTTTTATCTCCCTGTGAGTTTTTTCAAAGTCAGGCTTTAATGTGTTTTTATTGTGTCAAAAATTTATTTTGAAATCTGATTTATTATTTATTAGTTGTGCTTTTATTGTGATGATTAAAGTTTAATTCTATCTTAATCCATGATGATATGAAAACATTACTTTAATCTTCAGTTTTTAATCTTATTCTAAAAGTTTTGTTGAGTTTGTAGCTTTTAAAACTTGATTTTTGTGTGTTAGAAAAGGAGGTTTCATCTCAGAAGAAATGAGATGTCTTCCTCTCCTCCTCCTCCTGGTGAGTTTTAAACACTTCATCCACAGTTCTGATTATCCAAGACCAGGTCACAGGCTCACAGGGTCACCAGCTCCAGCAGGAAGTCCATGTTTCTACATGAGGTGTTCCCTGTCCAGCTGGGAGATGTAGATAGGGTCTGGTGGAGCAGGTCTACCTACAGCAGGTCTGGAGTCTGCCTCTAGGTGTCCTCCCAGTGGGATGGAACACCTCACCAGAGAGGCATCCTAACCAGATGCCCACCCCATCTGGATTATCACGAACCCGAAGGAGCAACGACTCTACTTAGAGCTCCTTCTATCTTTGAGTGAGAACCCAGCCACCCTGTAGAAGAAGCTCATTTCAGCCGCTTGTATTCGTCATCAGGGCTGCACGGTGGGGCAGTTGTTAGCATGGTAGCCTCATAGCAAGAAGGTCAGGGATCTGAGTCATAGAGTGGGGGCAAGGCTTGAAACACTGGCCTTCCTGTGTGGAGTTTGCATGTTCCCCCCATGTATGTGTGGGTTTTCTCCGGGTGCTCTGGTTTCCTCTCACCCTCCAAAAACATACGTTAGGTTAATTAGCCACTATGAAATTGTCCCTAGAAATTAGAGAGTGTGTGCGTATGTGTGTGTGTGTGTGTGTGTGTGTGTGTGTGTGTGTGTGTGTGTGTGTGTGAGTGTGTGCCCCTGAACAGATTGGCAACCTGTTCAGGGTGTATCCTAAATCGTCCTGGATAGGCTCTGGTATCCCCTTCAATAAGCAGTTAAGATGACTAAACAAAGTATCCGTGATCTTGTTGTTTTGATCAAAACCAACACTGGTTACCATAGGTGAAGTAACCAGTCCGTTTCTTAACCACAACGGACAAACGCAGCATCCTGATTATTGCAGACGCTTCACCAATCTGTCTGTCAATCTCCCGCTCCATCCTTCCTCCACTGTGAACAAGACCCAAGATTCTTAAACTCCTCCACTTTGGGCAGGACCCTGTCCCTGACCTACAGGGGCCACTCCAGCTTTTCTGGTGAGAACCTACTGATCATTTGTTAAATTTTTATTCCCAGCAGATGGAACGGAGCTCCCAAACACTGCTGCTGAATCAAGAGAAGAGTGTACAGTGAGTAGAAAGAGCTCCTGTGTAGAGATGAGGAGGAGGACACAGCTAAGCCCATTCAAAATACCAGATAATAACAGCATTCCTCTGCTGGGTGCTGATGAAAGGAGACAACTCAAAGAGGTACAGTATGTGTGTGTTTGTCTTTAATGTCTGTTTACCGGATGTCATGCTTCTTTTGGCCTTCATGCTCAGGAGATGCGTACATTCCTGGCTCTGCCAATTGAAGAGAAGCCGGCCTACGCTGTGAGGATGATGGGCAAGCTGAAGAATGAGGTGGTGGGAGACCTGGAGGAGGAAAAGGAGAAGAAGGAGAACGATGAACAGATCGACGTGGTTCAGCCAAAGCAAACATCAGTCAAAGAGCAGCGTAAAATAACCAGAAGAGAAGGTGAAAGGAAGAGTTAAAGTGATGAAGGTTTCATCTCCTTCATCTTCATGACTTTCTGTTCTCTGTTCAAATCAGAAAAGAGCAAATACGGTACGATCTTCATTGAACGGCAGCAGGAGGTGATGAGGGTAAATATTTCCGCCCACTGACCGTACCAGAATTTTACTTTCCTAGTTTGATTTGATCAATAAGGACAGTCAGTGTGTGTTGATGAATATCTACATATAAACACACCGGATTACAGCAACACAACTAATTTACTGTCAATAAACAGGTGGAAAATATCTAAAAAAAAACTATACTATTGAGGCTGGCGCCACCTTGTGGCTCCGCTCATTTTCATTTCCCTTCAGCAACAAGGTCAGGAATTTCCAGCATTATTTTAGGATTGCAGCGATTGGAAAGCTTCCTACTCACTCAGAGAACATAGATGACAGCGTCCACCATGTTTGTAGTTCTGTAGCTGTACATGCTCTACGGCAACGATTCCCAAAATCGAGAAATTAAAGACAGTGTTTAGAATCTATCTACCATCTACGTTTCTACCCTCACCATGGTAACCAGGATCTATGTCCCTACCCTCACCATGGTAACCAGAATCTACGTTCTTACCCTCACCATGGTAACCAGGATTTACATTCCTACCCTCACCATGGTAATCAGGATCTATGTTCCTCCTCTCACCATGGTAACCAGGATCTACGTTCCTACCCTCACCATGGTAACCAGTATCTATGTTCCTACCCTCACCATGGTAACCAGGATCTACGTTTCTACCCTCACCATGGTAACCAGAATCTATGTTCTTACCCTCACCATGGTAACCAGGATCTACGTTCCTACCCTCACCATGAAAACCAGGATCTACGTTTCTACCCTCACCATGGAAACCATGGGTGGTGATCGAAAGAACGAGATCCCGGATAAGTCAGTGTTGTCTGGAAAACAGAGCATGTGAACAAACTTTATAAACCACAGTTACAGAACTACAAACATGGCGGACGGATGCTTGTGTTGGTGTCATGCCGCTGTTCTCTAATCGGGGATCCTAAATTGCTAATCGGTTAATCAATCATTGCTAATGAGTAACTACATTTAGTTTAATTATCGGCATCAAACTTTTGATTGAAATATGAGTAGTTACGGGCAGCACTGTAAGTGTGAATCCTTTGCATATTTGTACATATAATCGTGTCTCATCGCCATAGAAACTATTTTAAAGATTTTTGATGAATTTGAATTCATTCCTAAAGAAATGGTGGAGTTAAAGTGGAAACGTTTGCTTTGGACTCTTTAGTTATCTGTGCTGAGTAAAATGGCCGACATGAAGAAGATGGACAACATTTTAGCCAAAGAGGAGAAAAAGCTGAGGCAGCTGGAGAAGATGATACAGAATGAGAACGACAGGTTTGCTGCGCTTCTGCGGGAAAATGAGAACGAGGCTCAGAAAACCAGAGTGCTGTGAGTAGGACCACCGTAGAACATGGATCAATATTTACATGTAAAGTCTAATAAAATCTGTGTGTCCTCAGCTTGGAACAGATGGACCGGGCCAAACAGAAGAATGAGGTCGAGAGCAAGAAGCTGAACATCAGCATAGCAGCAATAAAAAGGTAGCTGGGGGGGTAAAAAACTGCCCCAAGCAGCCAAAATACAAGCAGCCAAAATTAGTCTTATTTGCAGGGTGGCTGGGCTCTCTCTCAAAGATAGAGGGAGGAGTTCTGCCATTCAGGAGGAACTCAGAGTAGAGCCGCTGCTCCTCTAGGTCGAGACAAGCCAGATGGGGTGATTGGAGCATCTAATAGGATGCCTCTCTCCGTGGGGAGGTGTTCCTTCCCAATGGGTGGAGACCCAGAGGAAGGCTCCCCTCCAGGGTGAGCTGGAGGATGCAGCTGAGCTGGGGTAAGAGAAGCCTGGGCTTCACATCTGAGGTTGTTGCCCCTGCGACCCGGTCCTATTTACAACAGTATACCTGAGTAAATAATCATTTACAGATTATTATGTGTAAATAATACCACACTGCTGACAACAGAGAATATGCTGAAAAATTGTTTCTGTTTCGTAGTGAAATTGCGAAGTTGGAAGACATTCTGGCAAATTATAGGCGGTACGAGGACTTCCTGATTAAGATTTCATCCGTGGAGTGGCAGGAAGAGCAGAAGAAGAAGTACCACTCTAAAGCAAGGGCTTCCCTCCAAAAACAGGATGCAGAAGGTTCAGACTTTATTTCTTCTTCTGTTCCAGTCCATCCAGAGAAAAAAAACTAATGGATTTATAGGAAAGACGAGGATAGTGAGAGGGAGCTGGAGAGAAGTACAGGGAAGGTCAGAGGGAGCTGGAGAGAAGTACAGGGAAGGTCAGAGGGACCTGGAGAGAAGTACAGGGAAGGTCAGAGGGAGCTGGAGAGAAGTACAGGGAAGGTCAGAGGGACCTGGAGAGAAGTACAGGGAAGGTCAGAGGGACCTGGAGAGAAGTACAGGGAAGGTCAGAGGGACCTGGAGAGAAGTACAGGGAAGGTCAGAGGGAGCTGGAGAGAAGTACAGGGAAGGTCAGAGGGAGCTGGAGAGAAGTACAGGGAGACATGAAAGAAACACTGTCACTTGGAGGAAAATCTAGAAAGAAACAGCAGAGCAGGAGTCTGAGGAAAGTTCCAGTAATTCAGACTCGTGTGTGTGTGTGTGTGTGTGTGTGTGTGTGTGTGTGTGTGTGTGTGTGTGTGTGTAGGTTTGAAGAGCCGCTCAGCAGGAGAATCGCCGTCCTTCAGAGACACAAAGCTGTACCCGTACGACAGGAAAACTTCAAACCATAATAAATGAATCTGGTTTGGTTGGAACTAAGCTGTGGATTTTGTTACTATGACAACAGCTCCTTTGAGCAATCTCCTCATTAAATGTAAACCTTAAACATTGTAACAGTCCGTGTCATCGCTCATCTGTCCAGGAGCGGTCCATAGTGGAAAAGGCTCATCTGGACAGTGTGTTTGATGATCGAGATGTTTAGACTTCCATTAGGAAGAGAAAGAACCTGAGAACTGGTTCTAGATAAACTACCGTAATTTCACGACCATTAGGCGCACCGTACGAAAAGGTGCAGTCTCAGTCACACACCACCTTACAACAACACACACGCAAGCATGCAAATGTGTGTATTAAAAAATAGATCGGGAGCTAAACTGAGTTTGGTTGTGTTTTATTTAAGTAGTAACGATTCTAAACAAACACATTACCGGTAATAGTCTTTATTCAAATCCATCAAAGTCCTCATCCTCTGTTTCAGAGCAGGTCCACTTCACTCCTCGCTGTCAAAGTCACCGTCTGTACTGTGCGGCTCCTCAGAAAGGATACCAGCTTTTGAGAAAGCTCGGATAACAGTACCAGCAGACACGTTAGTACAAGCATCTACAATCCATTGGCAAACTGTAGCGTGACTCGCCCGGCGCTGCCTTCCACCCTTAATGAAACTGTGGTCTCCTTCAGTCATCCATCGCTCCCACGCCGCTCACACTTCACTCTTTAACGTTCTCATGCCTTTTCTTTCAGGTCCGCCTCACGGGCACCGCGTTTTCTTTTAGGTCCGCCTTTTCTCACACACAAGGCGCACCACTCATTTTGAAGAAAATTTAAGACTTTTATATGCGCCTTATGGCCGTGAAATTACGGTAACCTGAGTTTGTCCAACCTGTACAGAGGAGGAGCTAACACCAACAAACCTGGTTATGAACTGCTTTTTGAATGTTATGTCACCTTGTTAAACAATGGTAGGGGGCTCCTAGGTTAACTTCTATTGATGTTTAATTACCTTAGGCTCCTAATTAGAACTAATAAACCAGTTCTATCCATTCTAACAGCCCTGTGAGACTGAACTGGTCCTAATGAGAGCACAGAACCAATGCCCTCACTGTGACTAGTTCAGTTGGACCAAACCTCCACTCGAGTCTGGAGTAGAAAACTAGCTGCCCCTCTCTCCGCCCCCTGCCCACCACCACCAATGCTCAATCAAAGTTTGGCACCGCTAGACGCAAGTTCGTGGACACGTGGGTCCGCTAGGCCAGGGCTGGACCACTGCTACTTCGATAGTTTTGCACTGGCTGTGACTAAATGTTGCACAAACTTTAGTGGAGCGGTTGTAAGTGATTTACAAGCAGACACGGCGTTGCAGGAATGGTGTGGGGCATTGAAACAGCATGGTGATCCATAGCGGCAAGGAATTTTACTTTGGCGTTGCCGATGCTTGCTGCTGCTAAAGCAATGCCGGCTTCAGCAGTGCACCACTTCGCCAACGCCCTTGTTTTCCATTTTCTCCCATTTTGTCTTGGCAAAAAGCGTTGTCAAAGTTTTGCGGCCGTTCCAACCGTTCAAGGAACACTCCACCAAAGTTCAGGCTTTTACCGTCTGACTACTTAATGTTTTTCCTCCATATTTTGTGGTCAGAATAATAAAAAAAACAATAGCAGGTATTTTTAACAACTTCTGGAAGTGATGTTTTAATAGGTTTACTGATTAAAGGAACCTCTCCGGTGTGTGTGGTGCCTGACGTCTAAATCTACTCCTTTTTATTTCAGTGGGAAAGACGATGATATCTTTGAATCTGAGGTGAGTTTTCTTCTGGAGGTTAAACTTATCTGTGGGTTTCAGGGTGACTTCTCTCTGTCTGGCCTCACCAGGGGGAGCCCCAGCTTTACTTCACAGACCCTCAGCAGCTGCTGGATCTGATGACAGAGCTGACCGAGCAGAACTTGTCCCTCCTGCAGAACTCCGCTCGGGTAGAGGAGACGCTGCGGAAGCTTCGGCGCAGCGTGGAGGAAACCAGGGGGAAGATGTAAGGACTTAGAGGTCAGGTTTAAATGCAGTGTGAAATCTAGAAGAAGTTAGAGATCAAACAGAAATCTATTAGAGGCCTTAGGTGGTGTTTTATGAAGCTTAGTTTAAAATATATGAAGCCCCTGATTTGGAGATGTCCTCCTACTGTCACTTCTTCTTCTTTCGGCATTTCCCTTCAGGGGGCGCCACAGCAAGTCAATTTCTTCCATCTAACCCTATCTTCTGCATCCTCTTTGGTCACACCAACTATCTTCATGTCTTCCTTCACTGTATCCATGAACCTCCTCTTTGGTCTTCCTCTAGTCCTCTTTCCTGGTGGTTCCAAACCCAGCATCCTTCTTCTGATGTACTCTCTCTCTCTCCTCTGTACATGTCCAAACCATCTCAGTCTGGCCTCTCTAACTTTATCCCCAAAACCTCTAACATGTGCTGTTCCCCTGATCCTGTCCATCCTGGTCACTCCCAGAGAGATCCTCAGCATCTTCATCTCTGCTACCTCTATCTCTGCTTCCTGTCTTTTCTTCAGTGCTACTGTTTTCTAGACCAATCAGCATGGCCGCTCTCACCACACTGTCTCTAGACCAATCAGCATGGCCGCTCTCACCACACTGTCTCTAGACCAATCAGCATGGCCGCTCTCACCACGGTTTTGTACACTTTTCCTTTCATTCTATCTGAAACTCTTCTATCACACATCACACCTGATACTTTTCTCCACCCGTTCTAGCCTGCCTGCACATGCTTCTTCACCTCTTTTCCACACTCTCCACTGCTCTGGACTGTTGATCCTACATACTTAAAATCTTCCACCTTCTTTATCTCTTCTCCCTGTAACCTCACTTTTCCATTTGGATCCCTCTCATTCACACACATGTACTCTGTTTTACTCTGACTAATCTTCAAACCTCCACCTCTCCAGCTTTTCCTCCACCTCTTCCCTCCTCTCACTACAGATCACAATGTCATCAGCAAACATCAGTGTCCATGGGGATTCCTGTCTGACCTCGTCTGTCAGCCTGTCCATCACCACAGCAAACAGCAAAGGACTCAGAGCAGATCCCTGGTGCAGTCCCACCCCCACACTGAACTCCTCTGTCTCACCTACAGCACACCTCCTACTGTCACTCTCAGGCCCAAATGTCACCCAGATAAAGTCCTGCTGAGGTTCTGAACTAGCCGTCTACTCATTGGCTTCCATCACCTTCTCTCTTTGTTTCTTTCTGTCTGCAGAACAAAAGACGAGGAAGAAATAAGTCATCAGATTGACTTCATGAAGCAGAAAATAGAGAAAGAGAAGAAGAGAGGAGCCGACCTGGAAATGAAGATCCAAATGCACATGTCGATCAGCACCGAAGAACAGGTGCATGGAGGGATGAGAGATGGAAGGAGGGACAGATGGGAGAATGAATCCATGACTGTGTTATTCTACAGGACGGGATGCTAGAGGTTTTGGCCCAGAAGGTAGACGAGGTTCATCAGAGCTGCGTGGCTGACGGGCCGGGTAACCTGAGCACGCTGGAGAAAGTGGCCAGCCTGGAGAGGACCATGATCTCCCTCCTGGTGTCACTAGAGAGCGTCCCCGAACAGAAGCTGGCCAAGATGATAAAGCTGAAGGAGAGTGAGAAAAGGACCAGGTGAGAGTCAGAGATCTGCCTCTACGAAGCAGCAGGAAGGAGCCCCGAGGAATGAGTGTATGTGTAGATGGTTGTCTGTGTGTGTTGCCCTGCAACAGACTGGTGACCTGTTTGGGGTGTACCCTGCCTCTTGCCTGAAAAAAGCTGGCATAGGCTTCCGCGTCCCCTGTGAGCCCAATATGAATAAGTCATTCAGAAGACCAAACCAAAGGATTGAGTACACATAAAGAGAAATTAGGATTACTGGTACTTTAAGATATTAAGGTTGAAAATTGCAAAGATTTTGAATGTGTCGCTGGGCGGTAGGGGGGTACGCAGGTGTGTATGTAGGAATTCTATGGGCATGACTGGGGTGAGAGGATTGGAAAGACGTTGCATCAGTCTTTGTGATTAAGACCCCAGGTTCCACTGGTGAACGGGGGGCCTCAGTGTCTGGTTGTGTTTCAGGCAGCGTGAAGAGAAACTCAAAGAGCAGAGTGAGAAGCAGAAGGAGAGAATGCAGAGGTACACCGAGAGAGCGCTGGCTGAGTCCAAAAAAACTGTACGTCTCACACACACACACAAATATACACTCTCCACACACTCACACACACACACACACACACACACACACACACACAGATAGAAACACTTTAACAGATACACTTTAACACATACCAAAACACACACACATATACACGCTTTCACACACAGAAGTATACACTCTCTCTCACACACACTCACACAGATAGAAACACACACACATTTACATGCTTTCACACACACAGAAACATGCATACTCTCATTCACTCACACACACAAACACCCAGTTAGAAACATAGACACATATACATGCTTTCACACACAGAAATATACACTCTCTCTCACACACACACACACTCACTCACACAGATAGAAACACACACACAGATACACGCTTTCACACACACAGAAACAAGCATACACTCATTCACTCACACACCCAAACACACACACACTTACATGCTTTCACACACACAGATATACACTCTCTCACACACACTCACACATACACACAGCAAGAAAAACACACACATATACACGCTTTCACACACACAGATATACACTCTCTCTCACACACACTCACACATACACACAGCAAGAAAAACACACATATATACACGCTTTCACACACACAGATATACACTCTCTCTCACACACACTCACACATACACACAGCGAGAAAAACACACATATATACACGCTTTCACACACACAGAAACACGCAAACACTCATTCACTCACACACACACACACACACACAAACACACACACACACTTAGAGAAAAACACACACATATACATGCTTTCACACACACAGAAACACGCATCCACTCATCCACTCACACACCTACACTTTTTCACACACAAACACACACTCTCTCTGTCACACACACACACACACACACTCACACAATCTCACATATACACTCTCTCTGATACAAAAAACTCACACACACAAACACACACACACTCTCTCTCACACAACATTCACACACATACAGTACACTCTCTCTCATACACTCACACGTACATCCACACTCACACAAAAACACACACACTCTCACACACACACACACACACACACACACACACACTCACACTCACACACACACACACACACACACACACTCTCACACACACACACACACACACACACACACACACTCACACTCACACACACACACACTCATCTCCATTCATCCTTCTATTCTCTTCTTCCTGCGTTTTTCAGGCTGGCAGGAAGCTGATGCGTCGGTACCTCCCTGTTTCCCAGAAACCCAGAGTAGTTGCCGTGGAAACGCCTCCAGTTGAAGATGTTGTTGGAAAGTTTCTTTTTGGCTCCGAAGACTCAGATTAGGAAAGAAAAAGGTTTTTATGATTTATAAAAACAAACAGAATGATTTGTTAATGATTTGTATAGTTTCTTAATTTTAGAATAAAATGCAGGTGAATATAATCCTCTGATGCTTTTATTTGAACCTTTTTAATTAATATATTATAAAAACGTTTTTTTCTCCTTTCATCACTTCCCTTCAGGTGTTTCCACAGCAAGTCAGTTTCTTCCCTCTAATCATGTCTCCTGCATCCTCTTGGGTTCTTGTACCCCTTCATTGCAACCATAAACCTCCTCTTTTGTCTTCCTCTAGACCTCCTGTCTGGCAGTTCCTCTTTCTCCTCTGCACATGTCAGAACCATCTCAGTCTGGTCTCTCTGACTTTATATCCAAAACCTCTAACATGTGAATCAGGGACAAGGGCCTGCCCAAGTAGAAGAGTTTAAGTATCTGTCTTATTCACAGTGCGGCAAGGATGGAGCAGAAGATAAACAGACGGATCGGTGCAGCGTCTGCAATACTTAGGGTGCTTAATCGATATGTCGTGGTGAAGAAAAAGCAGAGCCATAAAGCAGAGCTCTCATTATTTCAGTCGATCTATGTTCGAACCCTAACCATGGTAACCAGGATCTACATTCCTACCCTCACCATGGTAACCAGGATCTACGTTCCTACCCTCACCATGGTAACCAGGATCTACGTTCCTACCCTCACCATGGTAACCAGGATCTACGTTCCTACCCTCACCATGGTAACCAGGATCTACGTTCCTACCCTCACCATGGTGACCAGATCTACGTTCCTACCCTCACCATGGTAACCAGAATCTACGTTCGTACCCTCACCATGGTAACCAGGATCTACGTTCCTACCCTCACCATGGTAACCAGGGTCTACGTCCTTACCCTCACCATGGTAACCAGGATCTACGTTCCTACCCTCACCATGGTAACCAGGGTCTACGTCCCTACCCTCACCATGGTAACCAGGGTCTATGTCCCTACCCTCACCATAGTAACTAGGACCAAAAAAAAACAAGACCCCGAATACCAGCGGCCGAAATGATCTTCCTCTTCAGGGTGGTTGAGCTGTGCTCTCTCTCAGAGACAGAGTGTGGAGCTCTGTCCTCCTGGAGATGCTCTGATTAGAGCTGTTGCTCCTACAGGTTGAGAGAAGCTTGATGAGATCGTCAGGCCGTGTGGTTAGGATGCCTCACTTGTTGGTGAGGTGTTTCAGTTCCCGCCGAGTCAAGACCTACCAGAAGCAGGCCCCGGACCTGATGCAGAGACCATGTCTCACAGCTGCACAGGGAACACTTTTGGATTCTCCCAGGTGTGCTAGAAGATGCAGCCGGGGTGTGAGAAGCCTGGGTTTCTCGTCTCAGACTGTTGCCCCCACAATCTAACCTCACAAAAGCGGTAGATGACAGAACAGAACTAAACCTCTAACATGCACTCTTCCTCTGATCCTGTCCATCCTGGTCACTCCCAGAGAGATCCTCAGCATCTTCATCTCTGCTACAAACATCTCTGCTTCCTGTCTTTTCTTCAGTGCCACTGTCTCTAGACCAATCAGCATGGCCGCTCTCACCACGGTTTTGTACACTTTCTCTTTCATTTTAGCTGAAACTCATCTATCACACATCACACCTGATACTTTTCTCCACCCGTTCCAGCCTGCCTGCACACGCTTCTTCACCTCTTTTCCACACTGTCCATTGCTCTGGACTGTTGATCCTGAGTACTTAAAATCTTCCACCTGTAACCTCACTTTTCTATTTATTCTTTTACATGATTTTTAAATATGTAACATTTTAATTTGTTTATGTTTGTCCAGACTGTGGCAGCAGGAAGCTCTCCAATAAATCTGTTTTTTATACCGTACAAAATGGGGTGGAAAATATCTATTTTAAAAAAATTTTTAATACATAATATTTTATGTAAAAATTATGTTTAATCAAAAATTCGTTGTAAATATAAGTTGAATTCTTTATTAGCTTTTCTTGTCATCAGTGGAGGTTTTTTCTTACTTTAATTTTTTTCTCTAAAAGTAACTAAGGTCAAATAAAAGTAACTAGTTACAAACTAAAGATACTAATTCTAAAATTTAAAAGGTACTTGACAACAATTTTTTTTTTCAAATTTACAAACTGTAATTTGTTACATGAGTGTAAATATATAGATTTAAAAAAAATTATTCAGTAAGGATTTAAGGTCCATTAAAGTCAGTAGATGGCGGTAATGCACCCAGGTTGGTGCTTCATGCCGCAAACTACAGAAGAAGAAGAAGAAGAACGGATTCAGTAGTTTGTATTTTGCTTCCGGTGGGCAGGACCATGACCCGGAAGTTAAGTCAGTGGATGCGGAAGTGGGGTAATGAAGATGTTTCACACCGCGGTGTTAGTCTGTGTTTCCGCGGTGTTTTCAGCAGCTGTTCGGTAGAAGGTAGAGCTCTGTGATGGGGAACTGCTGGGCTTTCTGCCTGAGGCTGTTCCAAAGAGAAACGAACAGGATTCAGAGAGGAGGAGGGTAAGTTACACCCTGTTAGCTTAGCATGCTAACAGCAGCAACACCCTTTATTCATTATTTACATGTTTCAAACTCCGCTAAACACGTCTGAAACACTGCTACACATGTCTGAAACACTGCTACACACGTCTGAAACACTGCTACACATGTCTGAAACACTGCTACACACGTCTGAAACACTGCTACACATGTCTGATACACTGCTACACATGTCTGAAACACTGCTACACATGTCTGAAACACTGCTACACATGTCTGAAACACTGCTACACACGTCTGAAACACTGCTACACATGTCTGAAACACTGCTACACACGTCTGAAACACTGCTACACACGTCTGAAACACTGCTACACACGTCTGAAACACTGCTACACACGTCTGAAACATTGCTACACACGTCTGAAACACTGCTACACACGTCTGAAACACTGCTACGCATGTCTGAAACACTGCTACACACGTCTGAAACACTGCTACACACGTCTGAAACACTGCTACACACGTCTGAAACACTGCTACACACGTCTGAAACACTGCTACACACGTCTGAAACACTGCTACGCATGTCTGAAACACTGCTACACACGTCTGGCACGTCTGAAACACTGCTACGCATGTCTGAAACACTGCTACGCATGTCTGAAACACTGCTACGCATGTCTGATACACTGCTACACACGTCTGAAACACTGCTACACACGTCTGAAACACTGCTACACACGTCTGATACACTGCTATACACGTCTGATACACTGCTACACACGTCTGAAACACTGCTACACACGTCTGAAACACTGCTACACACGTCTGAAACACTGCTACACACGTCTGAAACACTGCTACACACGTCTGAAACACTGCTACACACGTCTGAAACACTGCTACACACGTCTGAAACACTGCTACACACGTCTGAAACACTGCTACACACGTCTGAAACACTGCTACACACGTCTGAAACACTGCTACGCATGTCTGAAACACTGCTACGCATGTCTGATACACTGCTACACACGTCTGAAACACTGCTACACACGTCTGAAACACTGCTACACACGTCTGAAACACTGCTACACACGTCTGAAACACTGCTACACACGTCTGAAACACTGCTACACACGTCTGAAACACTGCTACACACGTCTGAAACACTGCTACACACGTCTGAAACACTGCTACACACGTCTGAAACACTGCTACACACGTCTGAAACACTGCTACACACGTCTGAAACACTGCTACGCATGTCTGAAACACTGCTACGCATGTCTGATACACTGCTACGCATGTCTGAAACACTGCTACACACGTCTGAAACACTGCTACACACGTCTGAAACACTGCTACACACGTCTGATACACTGCTATACACGTCTGATACACTGCTACACACGTCTGAAACACTGCTACACACGTCTGAAACACTGCTACACACGTCTGAAACACTGCTACACACGTCTGAAACACTGCTACACACGTCTGATACACTGCTACACATGTCTGAAACACTGCTACACATGTCTGATACACTGCTACACACGTCTGAAACACTGCTACACACGTCTGAAACACTGCTACACACGTCTGAAACACTGCTACACACGTCTGAAACACTGCTACACACGTCTGAAACACTGCTACACACGTCTGAAACACTGCTACACATGTCTGAAACGCTGTTAAATAAAAAAAAACTCCTTAACACGTTTGAATCACCGCTAAATATGTCTGAATTAATCCTACACATGGATGACACACTGCCAAACATGGATAAACAGCTCATTTTATAAAGATTTAAAGCTGATGGAAGTCTTTATCTACTAAATCAGGACATGTTTACATCAGAATATAATTATAATATTTCATATTTACGTGTATTGTCATGTTTATGTTGAGTAAGCGTGTGCAGGCAGGCTGGAACGAGTGGAGAAAAGTATTAGGTGTGATAGAAGACCCCTGAAGGGAGATGCTGAAAGAAGAAGAATTAAATCAAAAGTGTTTCATTTTTTCTGAAGATCCAGAAGAGTGGTCTCACAGCAAAAAGATCAGGTTTAGAGTCCCGCGCGGGGCAAAGCTTGAAACTTTATGTCTTTCTTTGCAGAGTTTACATTTCTCCTCGTGTATGTGTCGGTTTCCTTTGGTTTCCTCCCATCCTCCATAAACAGTCATGTTAGGTTGATTGGCTGTTATGAAATTACCCCTCGGAATGTGTGTGTGTGTGTGTGTGTGTGTGTGTGTGTGTGTGTGTGTGTGTGTGTGTGTGTCTGTGTGAGTGTGACCCTGCTACAGACCGGTGACCAGATCGGGTGTATTTAGCCTCTCACCTGAAATCACCCAGGATAGGCTCCAGCACCCCCCTTCACCTCTTTAGGGATAAAAGTTCAAAAGTCAAAAGAATAACTGAAGATTCAAACAGACTAAGTTAAAAACTGATTTTTCTGCAGGTAACGGTAGCCTAAATCACTAAAAATGTCTTGATCTCAGACTGAGCGGCATCATCACTTTATAACTTTCTTTATGCAACGTAAGCTTTATAAATCACGTCTGCAGCAATCTCAGGTTTAAACCAACTTCGTATACATCCTGTCCTAACCACAAGTCTAGAACTCCATTTATGGATCATCCAAATGATCTGATGGATATGTAATTATATTCTAATGAGTTGTTCAAACCTGTAAATCAGGGGTGTCCAAAGCCAGTCCTCGAGGGCTGGTGTCCTCATGGTTTTCCTCAAGTTCCTGGTTCAATACAATATACACCTGATGCACAGGAAGTGAAATCAACAGCCAATAGAATTTGGCACAATGACTCAATTAACTGGATCAGGTGTGCAGATGCAAGAACATATGGAAAACCTTCAGGACACCAGCCCTCGAGGACCGGATTTGGACACCCCTGCTGCAAATACTCATGAACATGTGATGTCGGCCTCTCTAGGCGCTTCAAATAAGTCCTAGTTTAATGTTCTAATGACATTCTTAATTATCTTTATGTGCAGGATTTGACATATTGCGTAGCAGCGGTTACACGACAGCAACACAGTTTCAAAATGAGTTCAAACAATATGCATGTATCTTAATGAATCTTTTCTTATGTACGGTCCTACATTTACAAGTATTTACGTTTGCTTTCTAATTGTTTCTTCACTGCTTCAAATGCTTCATTTTACTGTCCTCAGTTCACTTCAGCTTCTGTCCACAAGCCTCGTCTTTCTCCTGCTTGTTACTATTTGGCAGTTTGTGACTTTGCTTGGAGTTAAAGTCCATGCACTCCCACATCTATACAAATCCCTCAGTTAGTGTTGAAGTCGGTGTACATGTTTCCAATTCAATTTCTATTATCTTTCTCCATCCACCAACTTAGAGACTTTCACACTCAAACACTCAATGATCATGGAACTAAACAGTCCCATACTCAGAGCCTTCTTCTCGAGGAGGAGAATCCTTTTAAAAACTCAGTTGGAAGGGTTTGAAAAGAATTTCTGTAACATTGTGAATTTCTTTTTTATCTTCAGATCAAAGTATTTCCGTAGCAGCACAGCAGGAGAGCATTACACCATCGAGGTAAAATTTATAATCATAACTCAAATATGAGAATTTATTTAATGATTAAACTTTGTTTCTTTTTGCAGTTTGAAAATCTGGTAGAAAGTGATGAGGTGAGTCTGATTTATTCTTTTTAAAGTTTTATTTAAATGTAATCCAGCAGATTTAGTTTTTTTTTTTGACTGATGCTGATATTGATTTAAAAAGGCTAATAAATCAAATACAGATTCAGATACTTTATTCTCCTACTGGGGAAATATGTGTGTCTGGTAGCTCCAAGTAGTTTAAGAGAGAGCTCCAAACAGCTTCAGAGCAACTGCTAGGTGGTGCTGAGTTGGTTGGAGCTGCTTGATGGAACAGATTACATTTGGCTCTGTACAAAGATAAATGGGGGGTTCCATGGCAATGATGTTTGAAGCTCCAGTGAATCATAACAAGATGTTAAACTGTCTCTAAAAGCTCCACATCTTGATCCTTCACATTGGTGGAACAACACCAGCAGTCCACCATCTTTAGTTCCATAGTGAAGCCGGGTATGTTCAGACATGAAGCACTGATAATGTCACTCAGAAGATCCTGTCTTCATTCCTTCTGATTCACTCCAGCAGGAACATCTCCACACGGCCATGAAGACTCCACATTCCTCAGTGATGAAGGAGATTATCTCTTAAAACTACAATAAAAAACTAAAAAATCCAAGAAAAATCTGGAGCTACACTGACCTGCTGCCATCACGAGAAGCGTATTTTAAAAAAAAATCAGTCGAGTTATCTGCCAATTTTTATTATTATTTTAATGTTTACGCTTGGTGCAGGTTTTAAATGGGCCTCACAGCGTCTTAGGACCACAGCCTCCTCTTCTGTGAAGACTGATGAACTCTAAAAGAATCTTTTACTTTCTTTTTAGAAGAGAATCTGCAACATTATCTAAGTTGTGATTGTAATTAAATGTTCAGAACATGCACTGTTCTCATTGGAAACACACATTTTTTTTTAGCTTTTCATCTCAAACTGTAATTTGTTGAAACCATAAAAACTGAGCTATCGACGCACACGGATGGCCGTTTCTTTCATTTTGCAAACATCATTTATTATTCATAGAAAATTTCACTTTAATTGTGGAAAGATATAATAAAGTTGTAAGAATGAGCAGATGTGCAAAGTCATAGTGACTGTCTGCTTCTTTTAAACACATTCATACAAATCTAAACTTAAGTTAGTTTTACATTAAAATCATCCAACATAATAACAAATCGCTCACACAACAATTAATAGATTTAAAAAAAATCTGTTTCTGCTTTCTTCCTCCGTGTCAGAGCAGAAGGAAATTTACATGGTGGTGCAGTTATTGAACGGCCCGAACTTTGCTCGAATGATCTTTGAACGGAGGGGAGAGAGGATTCTCACCCTGAACAAAATGGAGAAAAAATTTAAAACACGGCATTGGTTTAGCGGTGCACCGCTGAAGCCAGTGTTGGTTCAGCAGCTGCGGGTGTTCGCTACGCCATACCAAAGTTTATTGCCGCCATATTCCTCATCCTCTACTCACTGAGATGAGGAATAAGGTTGCTATAGCAACTGCTTCATTATTGCAGCAACGCTGTGTCTGTTTGTGAACCCCGTACAACCGCTCCACCAAAGTTTGTGCACCGTTTAGTCACCACCAGGCTGCTACGCTGGTGGAGTGACGGTGGTTTAACGTTGGCCTGGTGCACCTAAGCGTCCACAAACTTGTGTCTAGCAGTGCCAAACTTTGACTGGGCGTCTGTGAGTTTTTCTGGAGCAGAAAAATGACTGCTCGCAATATTTTGTGCAGCTCAAAACTTAAGCGGTGACCGAGGGTATTGGACATTGCTTCAGTGTCACCGCTACACGAACACTTCTGGCTACATTCTGGCGGTGTGACCGGGTTATAACATTTGAGAGTTTATCAGATAGTTTTTCAGATTTAAATCTATCAGTAAAATTTACTTTCAGATTAATGATATTTCGGCTAATTTAATTGGTTGTTCTCTGATATAAACAATCAGTAATGAGTAGATCTGTTTGGTGCTGAACGTGTGTGAGATTTATATGTTTAATTTTCAGGTTCAGCTTGGTTACAGTTTTATTTGACTCCAGATAAAAGAAGACAAACAAACAACAGAAATTATAAGCTCTTAAAACAGTTATTCTAATGTTTCCACAAGTTTGATTTAAAGTCTACAGATCAAACTGTGCTTCTTAAAACGGCTGTAAAGTTTGACACAAACAGTGAAATTGTTCTTTTTGATGTTGTGTGTTTCAGGCTGAGAGCCCGCTGCCCTGTCCAAAGTAAGAAACATTTCAAACACATCCTCCACATGGATGAAAGCAAATACATTCATGGTTTTATTTCTCAGGCCGATCAGTGAGGATGAAATCCACCACCTGCGAGAACATCGCTACGCTGCTATCTCTGATAAACAAATCCTTATAGACCAAAAGCTGCAAACTGAGGTGAGATCCCTCCCCCCCCATCGGACCCTCTCTCTGCTGCATTCACTGCCCCATTATCCCTATTTTTTATACTTGTTTTTATCAGCTTTGCTTTTTTTAATTTGCAGCCTTGATTTTGTAATTTTCTTGTGTTTGTTTCATTTGATTTCTGCTCAGTTAGAGGAACAAGAGGAGAAGTTGAGGCTAGAAGAAGAAGCTAAAAATGCTGCGCAGCGCGAGGCCGCCAGGCTGGCCCGAGAGCGAAAGTTAAAAGAGGTGAGGCGGCTCAGAACGCTCGCTTCTCTCAGTTTAACAGCTTCTCCTCTGACCTGTGCGTCTCTTCCATTCACTCTTCTTATCTGCACACATCAGACAAGCAGAAATATACAGATTTTAAGCTCTTTTTTTAGTAAAAAATGATCAAAATCTTCCATAAATTTGCCTCGTAGTTACTCAGTACCAGCTGTTCAGTTCAGTTTATTTGTACCCGGAGGTAGATTTTCAGTGTAGCACTTAAATATTGATGTTAGAAAACAATGGGGAAGATTAGAGAAGGATGTCTCAGTGGGTCAGGAGACGGGAGGGCTGCTGATTCGACCCACTACTCTGAGTTTAAGCCGAGGTGTCCCTGATCAAGACACTGAACCCCCAATGTCTCCTGTTGGTGGTTTCCAGCTTGTCAGCTTCTGTAATGTAAAACCGATGAGAACCAACGCAGGTAGAAAAGAACTGTAGAAGTAGAAAAAAATGACCAAAACAAACAGTTACATGAACAGAAAACAGACTCAAAACAGACTATGAATACTTTATATTTAAAGGACCTAAATCACCGTCCTACATCTTGGCAGCTGAAGGTTGGAGGTGAAACAGTAAGTCACAAATCACAATGTTGGATGCCACCTGATGTACCTGCCTGGTTTACAGGGCCTCAAGACTTAGCTAAGAGTCACCCATCAACCTACCAGACGGGTGAACTAATCCCAGACTACCAAACCATGCCATCAAGAGATCAATGTTAAAACGTTTCTGAGGAAACAGGTGTTGGTATTCTATGGATGAACTGATTAGGATTCCAGGGTCATGTAACTGGTACAATGCAGAACAGAAATTTCCCTAATGTGAGACTAATAAAAATATTCTCCTCCCACAGTTACTCAGTACCAACTCTAGATGAACGTGCCTTCCCATTAGATCTCATTCTTAATAGTGTGTGTATGTTTTTGTTAAATAGTTCAGGTTTCTTTTGATTTGTCTCATTATTTCTCTGCTTCTTCCTGCTTCTCTGTGTCTGCCTGACGGTTCCTGGTTCGACAGAATCATGTGGGTGTGTCTGTATTTTACAGCTGACCAATCAGAGGTTGCGGGGTCAAGCCGACGGATCCGGCAGCGATGCACCACAAAGAAAGTACGTTTAATAAAACTGTGACAAATCAAAATGTGTGTGTGAGTGACTGTGTGTGTACGACCAGAACGATCCACAAGTTGAATCTAATATATAAATGATAAAATGAAGTGATCCAGTTAACCAATCATATTTTATTATCTATTCCTGGTCGTTTAGTTTGTTATTCTTTTAGTCAACAATTCTTTTAATAAAACATGATAAAAATCAAAAAGAAAGACAATAAAAAACTGAAAGGACTTTTCAGACATTTCAAGCCTAAAAGAAAGCAAGCACTTAATAAGTTTGTTCATTAACTAATTATCATAATTACCAAATAAACCACACATAAAAGTCTAAAAAATTTTAATTGTATGGCGTGCCGTGTGTGTTATAAGGAGGGCGTAGTATAGAACGCTGTTTTGAAAATAACTTCCAGGAGAATTGATTTTAAATTAAAACATCAATCCTGTAGTGACCGAAAGAATGAGATCGCAGGTACAAGCGACCGAAATGAGCTTCCTCTGCAGGGTGGCTGGGCTCTCACTCAGAGATCGGGTGAGGAGCTCTGCCATCCGGGAGGAGCTCGGTGTTGAGCCGCTCCTCCTCCAGGTCGAGAGGAGCAAGATGGGGTGGTTCGGGCATCTGGTCAGGATGCTCCTCGAGCGCCTCGTGGGCGAGGTGTTTTGGGCACGCCCCACCCGGAGGAGACCAAGGGGCAGACCCTGGACCCGCTGGAGAGACTATGTCTCATCGCTGGCTGGGGAAAGACTTGGGATACTTCCGGGTGAGCTGGAGGATGCAGCCGGGGAGAGAGAGGCCTGGGCTGCCTGTTTGAGGCTGTTGCCCCCGCGACCCGACCCCGGAACAAGCGGAAGATGACGGAACGGAACATCAACCCTTTTAAACATTTAGAAGGTTTTAGTGTTTGAAAAGTTAATGTTTTGTTGTCGATCGTTTGTTTTTTTGCAGGAAACAGTTTGTTGTAACTTTAATATTTTGCTCTTTCACCATTTTTTGAGCAAAAAAAACCCAAACAAATCCTTAATGGAGTTATCAGATCTTTAAAAACTCATTGTGTAATTCCCTAGAAAGGTTCTATATATTGTTTCTCTTTTTTTTTTTTTTTTAGTTTGTTCTTCCAGTTTTCACCCCCGTAGTCCCAGGGAAAGTTTTGGCCCAGTGGGATTCGAATCAGGTTCTCCCAGTTGAAAGATGGTAACTCTACCTCTAAGCCATCGCCCGCTGGGACCTAGAAAGGTTTTAAAGTGGTCTTGTGGACGGTGTAACTCTGAAAGTTTATTCTAAAGTCCTCCAGTTTGAATTTATTAGTTTTATAAACAATGACGTAGGGCTGCACTGTGGTGCAGTGGTGAGCATGGTGGCCTCACAGCTGGAAGGTTGGGGGTTCGAGTCCTGGAGTCGGAGGCTTGGAACACTGTCCTTTCTGTGTGTAGTTTGCATGTTCTTCCTGTGTATGTGTGAGTTAGGTTGATTGGTCGGTAGGAAAATGCTCCTAGGATTGAGTGTGTGTGTGGCATAGTAACAGAGTGGTAACCTGTTTGGGGTGTATCCTGTCTCTCTCCTGAAATCAGCCAGGATAGACTCCAGTACACACACACACACACACACACACACACACCCATCACCACCAACCTATCAGTGATAAACGGTTCAGAAGATGAACGAACAACAACACAGCATAGTAATTAACATTTTATCTGTTTCAGAAAAGGAGAAGATTTTGATGTTTATCTTCAGAACGTTAAAGCTCAGTCCGAGGCCTTCAGGAGCAACAGTGAGTCTCCGTCTCTGATTTTTATTCCCACTGTTCCTTTAAACACACACTAACACGCTCTCTGTGGGAAGCAGGACTTTCCTCCGATGTGACGCCCAATACCGAATACAGCTGGGACTTCACCACCAAGACTAGATCCACCAACGAGGACGGAACCTCGCTGGACTTAGAGTGGGAAGATGAGGAAGGTTTGGACCCTTGTTTATAAAGTGTGCTTAAAATCGTACAAATGTTGACTTCCACAGGAAATGGGCAAGACTTTAGCGTAACTTTAAGTGAACTCAGAAGTTGCCAAATGGTATGAAGTGGGGAAAAGATGACACCATGTGGACAGAATCTGAAGTGAACTGAGGACAGTGAAATGAAGCTTTTAAAGGGCCCATCTCATGCAAAATAACTCTCTTCACATTGTATCCTCTGCACATACACACGCAAAATGTGGGGTTTGCAACATGCATTACACCATAGTTATGAAAATATATTGATTTGGTGGAGCGCAGTCACAGACCCGGAACTATGAAAGGCCGGGTATCGCTCATCCCCCCCGCCCATCCTGAGAAAGTACAAGCTCCGCCCTCTGCTCTCACTGAGCCGCTATTCCTCCGCCCATCTCTGAGCGGGACGGCAGGCGTAAACCCATGCGTAGCGGTTTGGTAGCGTCTGAAATAAGATTTTATCATGTCGATTCATCAAAAAAGCAAGAAAATAAAAAAGACGCAGAGCAGCGAACCAGCCTGTATATCGGACGTTGAAAGTGAGTTTGTGAGGGCGTAAGGCCGGAGTGGAGGCGGGTGGTGAGGAGGGAGGGGGCGTGTGTGAAGTCCGTCCTGGCTACGTCAAATGCGTCATACTTTAAACATCTGCTCATTGGTTTTTTTGTCTGAGCGTTCCAGAAATCCACAGAAAAACGGGCTAAATCAATCTAGAAAGACACACACACACACACACACATACAAGGCCCGGACATCAAAGGTAGAAAACTCTGGAAAGTCCATTTTGCATGAGATGGGCCCTTTAAAGCAATGAAGAAAACAGAAATAAATTCCTGTCAGTGTAGGACTGTACACAAGAAAATTGGAGCAAATCATGGAAAATATTAATTAAAGTGTGACTGACTGAGATTTTTTATACTTAATAATGATGATCTTTATTGTCGTTGCAATCTGTCCAATGACATTAAAACTAACAGGTGAGATAAAATACGGTCCGTCTGTTTTCTTCCTCCATGTCGGAGCAGAGTTTATAAAAATCTGAGTATTTGGCATTAAAACTTTATCAGCTGATTTAATCAGATCAATAACTGACTTAAAATCTTAATTTTTTTGTGTAAAAAGCACTGAGCTTTAAAATGTGTCTTCAGGGATAAACCGAGCACTGCCGGTGTGGGAACGCTCTCGTACCGAGGAGGACATCCTGCGCGCTGCTCTGAAACCTGGCGTTAAACCAACAACCAGCGGGCCCACCTCGGAGGACTCCAACGCTCTGGAGTGGGAAAACGACTTTGTGAGCACGCACCCGGAGGACGGCGCCGAGTTCGAGGGATTCGTTAACCCTGTGTTGGACACGCCCTCTGAGGAGACCTCAGAAAACCAGGACAGATAATCCAGATGGAAAATTTTGTCTTTTTAGTGCCTTTTTTTTTTCACATAAGCCGAACACGTTTAAAAGCAACAGAAATTTTACAATCACACAAATTATTTTAGCTTCTTTTAATCTCAGAAATCAGCTGTTTTTTTCTGTTCCGTTCCGTCGTCTTCCGCTTATCCATGGCCGGGTCACTGGGGACGGGAAACCCAGGCATCTCTCATCCCAGCTGAATCATCCAGCTCAACCCAGAAAGATCCTGAGGTGTTCCCTGTCCAGCTGTGAGACATAGTCTCTCTAGCAGGTCCTGGGTCTGCCTCTTGGTCTCTTCCCAGTGGGATGGAATACCTCACCAGCGTGGCATTCGGGAGGCATCCTAACAAGATGCCCAAACCACTCCGTCTGGCTTCTCTCGACCCGGAGGAGTAATAACTACTCCAAGCTCCTCCCGGGTGGTAGAGCTCTTCCCTCTATGTCTGAGTGAGAGCCCAGCCACCCTGCAGAGGATGATCATTTGTATCCGTGATCTTGTTCTTTCAGTCACCACCCACACTGGTTACCATGGTGAGGGTAGGAACGTAGATCCTGGTTACCACGGTGAGGAGAGGAAAGTATATCCCGGTTACCATGGTGAGGTTAGGAATGTAGATCCTGGTCACCATGGTGAGGTTAGGAATGTAGATCCTGGTTACCATGGTGAGGGTAGGAACGTAGATCCTGGTTACCACAGTGAGGGTAGGAACGTAGATCCTGGTTACCATGGTGAGGGTAGAAACGTAGATCCTGGTTACCACGGTGAGGGTAGGAACGTAGATCCTGGTTACCATGGTGATGGTAGGAACGTAGATTCTGGTTACCACAGTGAGGGTAGGAACGTAGATTCTGGTTACCACGGTGAGGGTAGGAACGTAGATCCTGGTTACCATGGTGAGGGTAGAAACGTAGATCCTGGTTACCACGGTGAGGGTAGGAACGTAGATCCTGGTTACCATGGTGATGGTAGGAACGTAGATTCTGGTTACCACGGTGAGGGTAGGAACGTAGATCCTGGTTACCACGGTGAGGGTAGGAATGTAGATCCTGGTTACCATGGTGAGGGTAGGAACGTAGATCCTGGTTACCATGGTGAGGGTAGGAACGTAGATCCTGGTTACCATGGTGAGGATAGGAACGTAGATCCTGGTTACCATGGTGAGGGTAGGAAAGTAGATTCTGGTTACCACGGTGAGGGTAGGAACGTAGATCCTGGTTACCACGGTGAGGGTAGGAATGTAGATCCTGGTTACCATGGTGATGGTAGGAACGTAGATCCTGGTTACCATGGTGATGGTAGGAACGTAAATCCTGGTTACCATGGTGATGGTAGGAACGTAGATCCTGGTTACCATGGTGATGGTAGGAACGTAGATCCTGGTTACCATGGTGATGGTAGGAACGTAAATCCTGGTTACCATGGTGATGGTAGGAACGTAGATCCTGGTTACCATGGTGAGGGTACAAACGTAGATCCTGGTTACCATGGTGAGGGAAGGAACATAGATCCTGGTTATCACGGTGAGGGTAGGAACGTAGATCCTGGTTACCATGGTGAGGGTACGAACGTAGATCCTGGTTACCATGGTGAGGGTAGGGACGTAGATCCTGGTTACCATGGTGAGGGTAGGAACGTAGATCCTGGTTACCATGGTGAGGGTAGGAACGTACATCCTGGTTACCATGGTGAGGGTAGGAACGTAGATTGGCTTGTAAATCGAGAGCTATGCTTTGTTTCAGTTCTTTCTTCACCACGACTGATCGATGCAGCGTCCTAATGATTACAGACACCGTACCAATCTGTCTGTGGATCTCTTGCTCCATCTTTTCCCCACTGTGAACAAAACCCCAAAATACTTAAACTCCTCCACGTGGAGCAGGGGCTGTCCTCTTCTGGACAAGGACTTCAGTCTCGGATCTCGGTTTTCTAAACCAGTGTTTTACTGTTTTTGTTTAATTTTAGGAACTAATTCACTGTGATTCATTAAAAGCACTCGTACTTTCTTCCACATTTTAAACCTTTTCTTCCATTTTTTTGTGTTTATTTATGAAGAAATTATTCCAAACTTTGATTTGATTTGTTTTGCTTTTAATGTAAACTTTTAAAAACAGCAATTAAATTGTGTTTTTTTCTGGCTTTAAATGTAAAAAAAATAATAAAACTGCACTTGAATGTTTCTATTAGCAACAAAATGGAAATCCTGTTATTTTAGTGTAAATGTTGTAAATAAACAAAAATGTAACAAGTTACACTGAAAATAAAAAAAAAACAAAAGTATTCTGGATTTTCGTTATTTATGATAAAAATTGTTCTGTTTTGTCTTCTGAACCATTGATTTCTAATAAGGTTGTGGGGAAAGCCAGTGCCTATCATGGCTGATTTCAGGAGAGAGGCAGGATACACGCAGAACAGGTCGCCATTCTGTTGCAGGGACACACACACAAACACAACCGTCCAAGGCGAAAACATACAACATGAATGTGCTGCTGTGTTTTTTCGCAGCATCACTCTGATGAGAAACTTTCAGTCCTGCTTCGTTCAACCTCTTTGATGCTACGAATCTAAGAAAAATAGAAACTATTAAAACATCTCAATGAGGGTAAAAATAGAAAAAATTTATTAATAAAAAAGTTGTGTGAAGACTTGTAAAGTTTATGTGCGGGAACGACACGAGTAGAACACGTTCATGTTTTACTCATAATTTAACTCAATTTAGTTTTTTTTAAATCACAAACTCATGTAAATTTAAGATTAAATAAGATTAATTTAAATTTAAAATCAGAAAAACTAACCTGTTTAAATGTCTCCATCTGGTGGCAGATTTATGTTCCTACATTCGACATTTTTTACGTCAATTCCTTTATTTACAAACACATTTAATTATTTCTAAAAATATATATATATCTAAATAAAAAACTTACAAAACATTTTAAATCAAGTTTATTTTATTGAATTAGTTTATAATAATTGTGCATGAAATTAAAAAAAAATCTTTTTGATTTAAATGATTTAAAGCTAATTTTTTCAAAAGTTCTATAACTTTTTTATTTGGCATTTTAATGGTTAAAGTTTGTAATTATAATTAAAAATGAACAAATTTTTAAAAATAAGAAAAAAAAAAAAAAACAGGAACTATTTTGTCTTTTTCTCCGTGTTTCCGGCGCGGAGTGATCCGCTGCTGCAGCTTCAGGGTGTGATGCAGTCACACAGGAAACAAACGGAGCAAAAAAACTTTATTTTATCACAAATAAACCATTTAAAAGTTTAATTAAAAGATTTAAAATCATCCCGGAGGCAGTTTTACTGAGTTTCAAACCGGTGAGTAAAGATTTAAACTTTAAATAAAGATTTAAAAGTCATTTTAGTTAGCGGCTAACTTAGCTTAGCATGAGCATTACTACTTGTTTTTAGTTAAAAATCTTAACAAATAAAACATTAAAACATTTCAAATGATCAATTTCACATTTAAAGTTTATTTTTTATCTTTTTAAAGGATAAAAATGTTGTTTAAAGTGATTTTAAGTTGTTTTAATGATGTTTTAGTGAGTTTAGCGGTGCTGTGATGCTAAAGCTAATTAGCATTAAAGTCATTACTTGTAAAAAATAATAAACTTTAAGTTTAAAGTAAGTTTTTATTCTTAAATTAAAGTTGGATTTTTGGTTATTCAAAGCCTTTTTTAAATGTTTTTGTGTTTTGGTTAACAAATAATCAGTTTTTATTTAATTAGTTAAAAGAATTAAAAAACAATACATTTTATTTTATATTGATTAATTTTCAGACTGACTATTTGACTCTATACTGGGCTGGATGTGGGTTACCATGGTAACGATGTTTCCAGCTCCAGTGAATCCTAATAAGATGTTAAACTAAAAGCTCCACATCCTTCTCTGTGGTGGAACAACACCAGCAGTCCACCATCTTTATGATCAGACAGGAATCACTGATGATGTCACTAAGAAGATCCTGTCTTCATTCCTTCTGAACATCTCCACACGTCCATGAAGACTCCACATTTCTCACTGATGAAGTAGCCATGACATAATGACTTTCATCTCCGTTGTCTTCCGCTTATCCGGGGCCAGGTCGCCGGGCTCAACAGCTTCAGACAAGAAGCCGGCTGCATCCTCGAGCTCACCCGGGAGAATCCCGAGGTGTTCCATGTCCAGCTGTAGGACATAGTCTCTCCAGGAGGTCCGGGCTCTGCCTCTAGGTCTCCACCAGACCCGGTGATCGAAACACCTTACCAGCGAGGCGTTCTTGACGCATCCTAACGAGATGCCTCAACCACTTCATTCGGCTTCTCTCGACCCAAAGGAGCAATGGCTCTTGTCCAAGCTCCTCCCAGATGGCAGAGCCCAACCACCCTGCAGGGAGAACTCATTTCAGCCGCCTGTATCCATGATCTTATTGTTTCAGCCACCACCCACACTGGTTACCATGGTGATGGTAGGAACGTAGATCCTGGTTACCATGGTGAGGGTAGGAACGTAGATCCTGGTTACCACGGTGAGGATAGGAACGTAGATCCTGGTTACCATGGTGAGAGTAGGAACGTAGATCCTGGTTACCACGGTGAGGATAGGAACGTAGATCCTGGTTACCATGGTGAGAGTAGGAACATAGATCCTGGTTACCATGGTGAGGGTAGGAACGTAGATCCTGGTTACCATGGTGAGGGTAGGAACGTAGATCCTGGTTACCATGGTGAGGATAGGAACGTAGATCCTGGTTACCATGGTGAGAGTAGGAACGTAGATCCTGGTTACCATGGTGAGGATAGGAACGTAGATCCTGGTTACCATGGTGAGGGTAGGAACGTAGATCCTGGTTACCATGGTGAGGGTAGAAACATAGATCCTGGTTACCATGGTGAGGGTAGGAACATAGATCCTGGTTACCATGGTGAGGGTATGAACATGGATCGACTGGTAAATCCAGTCCTAATTATTTCAGATGCTGCACCGATCCATTTCTCGATCTCCCGCTCCATCCTTCCCCCACTCGTGAACAAGACCCTGAGATACTTAAACTCCCCCACTTGGGAAGGACCCTGACCTGCAGGGAAAGCATCATCTCAGGCCGTGCCCCACTGTTTGAGAAACATTGGTTTAAACCAAAAGAAGTTGCTTAAAAATGAATAATTTATTTAAAATGTCTTTGAAATTATGCTGCCATTTTAACTTTCTTAATGTTTTTTTTGTGAGCATCAGCGTTCTCAGTAAAGTGTGTGTGTGTGTTTTCAGGAGGAATGGTCTCCTCCCAGTGAGACCAGTCAGGCAGCGTTGACCTCGCCAGCCGTCTCTTCCTGAGCAGCTGCATCCTGCCTCCTCCCGCTTCCCGTCACCATGTCCTCCATGTCCAGCCTGTTCTCCTTCACTAGCCCGGCGGTCAAACGGCTGCTGGGCTGGAAACAGGGCGACGAGGAGGAAAAATGGGCGGAGAAAGCCGTGGACGCCCTGGTGAAGAAGCTGAAGAAGAAGAAGGGGGCCATGGAGGATCTGGAGAAAGCTCTGAGCTGTCCCGGACAGCCCAGCAAGTGTGTGACCATCCCCCGCTCGCTGGACGGCCGGCTGCAGGTGTCCCACAGGAAAGGCCTTCCACACGTCATCTACTGCAGGGTGTGGCGCTGGCCCGACCTGCAGTCCCACCACGAGCTCAAACCGCTGGAGGTCTGCGAGTACCCCTTTGGTTCCAAACAGAAGGAGGTCTGCATAAACCCTTACCACTACAAACGGGTGGAGAGTCCGGGTACGAGTCTCACACACACACACGTTCACACACATACTCTCATCACACACATTTATTCTCACACACACTCGCTCTCTCTCTCACATACACATTGTCACACCCACAGATCCACACTGACACTTTGTCTCACACACACACATTCGCACACACACATAACACTAGATACGATTCTAAATGAAACTTTTTATAATAGTTTTGGTCTAAAACGCAATTTTGTACAAGTTTCAAACTTTAAACCTCAAAAGTTTTTGTTTTTACAACTAAAGGAGAGGAGGCGATGGCTCAGTGGTAGAACGTTCACCCGTGGACCGGGAGAATCTCACTGAGCTCATGTCGAGGTGTCCTTGGGGATGTTTCTCCCACCATATGCGCCGTTCTTGGCTGCTTGCTACAGTGTAATAAAATTTCACAGACAGAAATTTTCCCGTTGAGGGATGAATACAGTACGTTCAAATAAAAATAAAGAATTTCAAAGAAGCAACAAAAAGTGGAGCTTCTTCTTTAAAGTGAAACAGGAAGTCATCATTTTAATATGATAGAGATGTGCAGGTTACCATGGTGATCGCCATCTCAGAGAAAATCAATGCTGCTGATTAGATTATGGGCGGTACAGGTTCGTCGTGCTCGCTGACGGACCCTGAACGCCTCACAGACTAAAAGCTAATTAGTTTTCACTCGTTAATATGTATAAAATGTTTCTTAATCTGTTTTCTGTCGGGGTTTTTCTGCTTCCGAACGCGTTTTCACTTTAAAATATTTGAACGTTTCAGTCAGCATGCGTTGCCATGGAGACTAGAATCAGCTTTAAAGTCCGTCCTGCTGGTTCTTACTTCGCAGAGTCAACGGTTACGGAACCAACGCTTTGTTATTGTGTCAAATTAATGAGGTAGTATCTTAGACACGCCCGTGAAAATAATGAATGAAACATGTTCTACTCGTGTGACGTTAGCACGCACGTATCATGAGGGTCTGTAATCATTCATACACAACCTTGTCCTGAACCGGACGTTACACACCCAGTAAAAATTTATTTATGTCATACATCGTGCACAAAAAACAAGCCTTTTTCCTCATATTTTCTAATTATTTCAATGTAAATTTCTTGTGTAAATAAATAAAGTCTTTGTGATAAATTTGTGTAATTAACATGTCTCCGCCTCCCTCGGTGCACAGTGCTCCCTCCCGTCCTGGTTCCGCGCCACAGTGAGTTCAACCCGCAGCACAGCCTGCTGGTTCAATTCCGCAACCTGACCCACAATGAGCCCCACATGCCGCTGAACGCCACCTTCCCGGAGTCCTTCCAGCAGCCGCACAGCGGGAGCAGCAGCGGAGGTGGAGGAGGGGGTGCTTTCATCTCCCCCGCATCACCGTATCCTCCCTCCCCGGCCAGCAGCGGTACTTACCCCAACTCTCCAGCAAGCTCGGGGCCTTCCAGCCCGTTCCAGCTCCCAGGTACTCACACACAGACACACACACAGTTCACACCAGTGCTGGGCAGTACAGAAAGTCGCACTCAAATACATGATGTGGTTGAAAAAAGCCCCCCACGCATATCGCGTTTTGTTTACAAACAACTTCACGTCATTTAAAACAAGTTACAGCATGAATCAAAGAGTCAAGATCAGGTTGAATAAAAGTACACCGAGTTCCAAATTCTCTTCTTGTTTGCTGCTTTGTAATGACCTCCTGACCTTCATGTCATAGCTGATACCCCACCCCCTGCCTACATGCCCCCCGATGAGCAGCTTGGGCAGGAGAGCCAGTCGATGGAGACGAGCAGCAGCCTGCCGGCCCAAAACATGCCAAGAGGAGGTGAGAACCATCAGTATGTGTAACTGCAGCAGGGTAACTATGGGTCTAACCAAAGTGTGTGTGGGTCGTCCTGTTTGTCTCTTCAGACGTGCAGCCAGTAGAGTACGAGGAACCGAGCCACTGGTGCTCCATCGTTTACTACGAGCTGAATAACCGTGTTGGCGAAGCGTACCACGCCTCTTCCACCAGCGTGCTGGTGGACGGATTCACCGACCCCTCCAACAACAAGAACCGCTTCTGTCTGGGTCTGCTGTCCAACGTCAACCGCAACTCCACCATCGAGAACACTCGCAGACACATTGGCAAAGGTACTGATGCCAGTTTAAACTGCTGTTTTTATTAAAAAAATGTATACAAATACACTCGGCCACCACTTATGTTTCTCAAGGGACCGTCCTCGTCCTACCGCTCCCAAAGTTTTGAGCTGTACAAAATATTGCGAGCAACGAAGAGCAATATTTTCAGCCCGTCAAAGTTCAACCCCAATCCATCAACGCCCAGTCAAAGTTTAGCGCCGCTAGATGCAAATTTGTGGGCGCTTGGGTCTGCTAAGCCAACGCTGGACCATTGCTGCTTTGCCAGCGTTGCACTGGCTGCGACTAAACACTGAACAAACTGCGGTATAGTGATTATGAGTGTTTCACGAGCAGACACGGCATTACGGGAACGTGTCGGGCGTTGTTGTAGAGGTGTTAGAGCGGGACAGATGCTAAAGCAACGCCATCTTCAGAGGTGCACTGATAAGCCAATGCCTGATGACGAGCGATGTCCAAATTTGGCGCCCCCTCAGTATTGTTCAAAAAACACTCTTGCAAAGTTTGGGTGGTGTGACCGGGCTTTGACTGGGATTCATTATAACTTCCAGTTTGAAGTGTTTTTTGGCAAACTTAGTTGTAAAAGTCTTCCAGGGAACATTCTTCATGTGTCTGATCACTTCATTAAGAACTAAAGAATAAACAGAGAAAATAAAACTTATTTTGAAGTAATTAGATTGTTTAATGTTTCGGTGAAGGTGCTAATGTGTCCTGCTGTTCCAGGTGTGCACCTGTACTACGTGGGCGGTGAAGTGTACGCAGAGTGTCTGAGCGACACCAGCATTTTCGTCCAGAGTCGTAACTGTAACTACCACCACGGCTTCCACCCCACCACCGTCTGCAAGATCCCCAGCGGCTGCAGCCTGAAGATCTTCAACAACCAGGAGTTTGCTCAGCTTCTGGCCCAGTCGGTCAACCACGGCTTCGAGGCCGTTTACGAGCTCACCAAGATGTGCACCATCAGGATGAGCTTCGTCAAGGTAACGCCTCAAACACATGCAGGCAAAATGCCCTGAACTTTTCTAGACGCTATATCACCCAAGCCACTGAAGGGATTTTGAAGAAACTGCCCGCAGTTACTGAACTGACTCTGATACCAAACTGATTTGGTATCAGAGTCATGCAATCAAAAGTCAAGGTGATAAAGGCCAAGGTCATAAAGAGACTTTTCTAAACCCTACATTTTCAAAAATAGTCTATACAGCTGAGGGTCTGCCAAGCGTCCCCATCGTTGGCAGGTGCCAATCTTCTCCAAACCCTTATGGCCCCACTTGCAGAAGGTGAGCCCACTGGAAGGGCGGCCCATGTCCCCTATTTGAACTGTGCCCAGCCAAGACCCGTGAGGCGCTCGGTCTCGATTTACCAGTCAATCTATGTTAATACGCTCACCGTGGTACCAGAATCTACCTTCTTACCCTCACCATGGTAACCAGGATCTACGTTCATACCCTCACCATGGCAACCAGGATCTATGTTCCTACCCTCACCGTGGTAACCAGGATCTACGTTCATACCCTCACCATGCCAACCAGGATCTATGTTCCTACCCTCACCATGGTGACCAGGATCTACGTTCCTACACTCACCGTGGCAACCAGGATCTACGTTCCTACCCTCACCATGGTGACCAGGATCTACGTTCCTACCCTCACCATGGTGACCAGGATCTACGTTCCTACCCTCACCATGGTGACCAGGATCTACGTTCCTACCCTCACCATGGTGACCAGGATCTACGTTCCTACCCTCACCATGGTGACCAGGATCTACGTTCCTACACTCACCGTGGCAACCAGGATCTACGTTCCTACACTCACCGTGGCAACCAGGATCTATGTTCCTACCCTCACCATGGCAACCAGGATCTATGTTCCTACCCTCACCATGGTGACCAGGATCTACGTTCCTACCCTCACCATGGCAACCAGGATCTACGTTCCTACACTCACCGTGGCAACCAGGATCTATGTTCCTACCCTCACCATGGCAACCAGGATCTATGTTCCTACCCTCACCATGGTGACCAGGATCTACGTTCCTACCCTCACCATGGCAACCAGGATCTATGTTCCTACCCTCACCGTTCCTACCCTCACCGTGGCAACCAGGATCTATGTTCCTACCGTCATTGTGGCAACCAGGATCTACATTCCTACCCTCACCACTTTTTTACCCTCACCATGGTAACCAGTGTGGGTGGTGACTGAAAGAACAAAATCACTGTACAAGTGGCTGAAGTAAGCTTCCTCCGTGGGGTGGGCAGGGTTCTCTCAGAGATAGAGAGAGGAGTCTTGCCTTCTGGAGGAAGGTCAGAGTAGAGCCCTTGCTCCTCGGGGTTTAGAGAAGACAGATGGGGTGGTTCTTGCATCTGGTTAGGATGCCTCCCTCGCTGGTGAGGTGTTTCATCCCAGCGGGAGGAGACGCAGAACCAGACCTCGGACCTGCTGAAGAGACTATGTCTCAAAGCTGGACAGAGAATAACTCAGGGTCCTCCTGGGTGAGCTGGAGGATGCTGCCAAGGTGAGAGAAGCCTGGGCTTCCCGTGTGAGACTATTGGTCCCCAAACCTGGCCCTGGATAACCGCAAGAACCGGAGCAGAACTTCTCGTGAACCACTACACATTAACTGATTCAGTAACCACGGTCACGTGATTGAAGATTAAATCACAAATTATAAAAACTCGCTGGCGGTTAGAAAAGTTCATAAATGGGCCGCATCAGTGCATAAGCCGCAGGGTTGAACGCGCACAAAAATAGTAATTGTTTATACACTGAAAATATATAGAATTCTTACAATTACTGGAGGATCGTAAGGTCCCACACCACTGAAGGGATTTTAATTAAACTGCCCACAGTTACTCAGCTCCATTGCAGGCTGATGCAAACTGTTTGTCGCCGTGATACGAACTTATCTTCATGTATGCAGAAAATGATGATATGTTCTTCTTTTCAGGGCTGGGGAGCAGAGTACCACCGTCAGGATGTGACCAGCACCCCTTGCTGGATCGAGGTGCACCTGCACGGCCCGCTGCAGTGGTTGGATAAAGTCCTCACACAGATGGGCTCCCCGCTCAATCCCATCTCCTCCGTCTCCTAATGACGGATTCTACCGAAAGTGTCTTTTTTTTTTTTTTTTTTTTTTAATATTTTTTTATTATTTTACTTCATTTTTAAGAAAAATTTTCCCTGCCCCTCCCGGCCAGATGTTCTAATTTAAAGCTGCACGGCGGCCGAACTGTTTACACTTACTTTGGGAAGGGATCCTGAACTGCGCATGATGGGAGCGGGCGAAGGGGACATGAACACTACTGCCTCCTAATGTCCACCCAAGTCTGAATGAAAGTTTAACTTTTTGTTTTTGTGTGTGTAGGAGATCTGTTTCACTACATCTGCCAGGCCATTGCACTCTTACGCATCACTTTTCTTACTTTAAATTTCAGTTTAAGTATAGAGCCTATTGTTTACCGTTAGCCTCGGATGTAACGGCTTTCTTTTATTGTCTGTGCCGCTAGAATTAACACTGTCTGATATGAATACCGACATGCTTTTTAATGGGAGATCGTCGAACACGTCGAACGGCACCACGGCGGAGAAACTCACTGTATGATATAACGTGCCTGGGTACCGACGCATCACGCTGACAGGTCTTTTACTTCATTAGCTCAATAAATAAACCGGCTATTTGGTAACTGTGAAGTTTCAGTTTCTATCTGTGAACAAAGTGTCTGATTGTATTTTTTGGACAACAGAGCACACCTGTATACAAACCCCTCCACCTCTGTTCTCCCGTCTTCCGCTTATCTGGGGTTTGGTCTCTGGGGGCAACAGCCTCAGATGGGAAACCTAGGCTTCTCTCACCCCGGCTGCATCCTCCTGCTCACCCAGTGCAATCGGTGTTTGTCTCTGAGTCTCCTCCTAGTGAGCTTTGATCAGCAAAGAGTTCGAGAGGCATTTTAATTAGATGCTCAGACCACCCCATCTGGATCTGGAAGAGCAACGGCTCTACACCGAGCTCCTCCCGGATGGCAGAGCTCCTCTCTTTATTTCTAAAAGAAACCCTGCCCACCTGCAGAGGAAGCTCATTTCTGTCACTTGTATCCGTGATCTCGTTCTTTCTGTCCCCAACATCCTTGGTTACCATGGTGAGGGTAGGATTGTAGATCCTGGTACCACGGTGAGGGTAAGAACGTAGATCCTGGTTACCATGGTGAGGGTAGGAACGTAGATCCTGCTTACCATGGTGAGGATAGGAATGTAGATCCTGGTTACCAGGTTGAGGGTAGGAACGTAGATCCTGGTACCACGGTGAGGGTAAGAACGTAGATCCTGGTTACCATGGTGAGGGTAGGAACGTAGATCCTGCTTACCATGGTGAGGGTAGGAACGTAGATCCTGGTTACCATGGTGAGGATAGGAACGTAGATCCTGGATACCATGGTGAAGTTAGGAACGTAGATCCTGGTTACCATGGTGAGGATAGGAACGTAGATCCTGGATACCATGGTGAAGGTAGGAACGTAGATCCTGGTTACCATGGTGAGGATAGGAACGTAGATCCTGGATACCATGGTGAAGTTAGGAACGTAGATCCTGGTTACCATGGTGAGGATAGGAACGTAGATCCTGGATACCATGGTGAAGGTAGGAACGTAGATCCTGGTTACCATGGTGAGGGTAGGAACGTAGATCCTGGTCAGTGTTGTTTTCGTCAACGATGATGAAAACGAAATGATTTCGTTGACGAAGCATTTTTTTTTATGAAGATGACGTAACAATAACGAAATAAATGCAAAATTTTGGTGACGATAACTTGAGGAGACGTTTGGAAGTTTCTGCTGGCGAGACGAAAACGTAACGAAATAGGCGTCAGACTTTTATATTTCTGTCTGAGAAAAGAAAAAAACAGTGGCTGCATCTGTCTCTCACGGCGGCACGCCCCCTACAATACTGCACGTTCACACCGTCTACACAACACACCTCCAGCCATGAGGAAGTCACACACCATGGTGAAAACAGTAACAAAGGAGCTTGGTGGTCAGAAACTTAAAGTTTTACACATATTTTTAAACAGCATGCTAACTTCAAGCTAATGCTAGCTTGTCGGCGCTGCTAACTTCCTGTTAGCTTGGTTGCGCTAATGACTGATTTAAAGACACAGTACAATGTTTACTTTGTTTACAGGGTTATTAAGAGGTGTCATTTTTAAGTATGAATAAGTTACAACGTTCCTCACTCACTGAAAAAAATTATATTTATTTACGATGTTTTACAATGTTCGCTGTTTTGCGCAAGTTTAAAAAAACAAACAACCTGCATTATTCTCAGTAATAAAGACACGATTTTTAAAGTTTTTTTTTTTTTTTACACTAAAACTAGACTAAAAACGTTCTAATTCTCCCTGACGAAAACTAGACGAAGACTCTTTTGGGTTTTTGTGACTAAAACGTGACTGAAACGTAAATTAAAATTCGTCCAAAGACGAAGACTAAAACAAAAACTTAGATGGCTGAAAAAACAACAATGATCCTGGTTACCATGGTGAGGGTAGGAACGTAGATCCTTGTTACCATGGTGAGGGTAGGAACAAATAAATAAATAAATTACTCTATTCATCCCTCATCGGGGAAATTTGTTTGCTGCACTCCTTACACCGCAGCAGGCTGCCCTTCAACGGCGCCAATGGTGGGAGAAGCGGGGGTTAGGTGTCTTCTCCTAGTACCCTAGACGTGCTCTCCGTGGGACGTGAACCTGCGACCTTCCGGTCCGCGGGCGAACGCTCTAACCACGCGGCCACCGTCTCCACCCAACATAGATCCTGGTTACCATGGTGAGGATAGGAACGTAGATCCTTGTTACCAGGGTGAGGGTAGGAACGTAGATCCTTGTTACCATGGTGAGGATAGGAACGTGGATCCTTGTTACCAGGGTGATGGTAGGAACGTAGATCCTTGTTACCATGGTGAGGGTAGAAACGTAGATTCTGGTTACCATGGTGAGGATAGGAACGTAGATCCTTGTTACCATGGTGATGGTAGGAACGTAGATCCTTGTTACCATGGTGAGGGTAGAAACGTAGATTCTGGTTACCATGGTGAGGATAGGAACGTAGATCCTTGTTACCATGGTGATGGTAGGAACGTAGATCCTTGTTACCATGGTGAGGGTAGGAACGTAGATTCTGGTTACCATGGTGAGGGTAGGAACGTAGATTCTGGTTACCATGGTGAGGGTAGGAACGTAGATTCTGGTTACCATGGTGAGGGTAGGAACGTAGATCCTGGTTACCAGGGTGAGGGTAGGAACGTAGATCCTTGTTACCAGGGTGAGGGTAGAAACGTAGATCCTTGTTACCAGGGTGAGGGTAGAAACGTAGTTCGACTGGTAAAACGAGAGTTTTTCGCCCAGATCTGTCTTCACCTCGATGGATCGATGCAGCATCCTTAAAGCGCGCCACACCAATCTGTCTGGCGATTTTCTGCTGTGTCTTTCCTCCACGTTGAATAAAACCCTGAGATACATAAACTCCTCCACTTCGGGTAGGACCCGGTCCCTGACCTGCATGGTGCATTCTACCCTTTGCCGGGTAATGACCTTGGTCTCAATTGTGGAGAAGTTGATTCCCCATCCTGTTCCTCCAAGCTTCAGCGGGCTATAAGCTGCAGATATTGATGTTGAATAATGAGATATTTACTGAATGTACGGACGGATATTCCTACCTTCGCCATGGTAACCAGGATCTATCTTCCTATCATCACCATGGTAACCAGGATTCATGTTCCTACCTTCGCCATGGTAACCAGGATTTACGTTCCTACCATTACCATGGTAACCAGGATCTAGTTCATACCCTCACTATGGTAACCAGGATCTATCTTCCTATCGTCACCATGGTAACCAGGATCTATCTTCCCATCGTCACCATGGTAACCAGGATCTACTTCATACCCTCACCATGGTAACCAGGATCCATGTTCCTACCTTCACCATGGTAACAAGGATCTATGTTCCCAGCCTCACCATGGTAACCAGGATCTACGTTCCCATCCTCACCATGGTAACCAGGATCTATGTTCCTACCCTCACCATGGTAACCAGGATCTATGTTTCTATCGTCACTATGGTAACCAGGATCTATGTTCCTATCGTCACGATGGTAACCAGGATGTATGTTCCTATCATCCCTATGGTAATCAGGATCTACGTTCCTATCGTCACTATGGTAACCAGGATCTACGTTCCTATCGTCACTATGGTAACCAGGATCTATGTTCCTATCGTGACCATGGTAACCAGGATCCATGTTCCTACCTTCACCATGGTAACAAGGATCTATGTTCCCACCCTCACCATGGTAACCAGGATCTACGTTCCCATCCTCACCATGGTAACCAGGATCTATGTTCCTACCCTCACCATGGTAACCAGGATCTATGTTTCTATCGTCACTATGGTAACCAGGATCTATGTTCCTATCGTCACCATGGTAACCAGGATGTATGTTCCTATCATCCCTATGGTAACCAGGATCTACGTTCCTATCGTCACTATGGTAACCAGGATCTACGTTCCTATCATCACTATGGTAACCAGGATCTATGTTCCTATCGTCACCATGGTAACCAGGATTTATGTTCCTATCGTCACTATGGTAACCAGGATCTACGTTTCTACCCTCACCATGGTAACCAGGATCTATGTTCCTATCGTGACCATGGTAACCAGGATCCATGTTCCTACCTTCACCATGGTAACAAGGATCTATGTTCCCACCCTCACCATGGTAACCAGGATCTACGTTCCCATCCTCACCATGGTAACCAGGATCTATGTTCCTACCCTCACCATGGTAACCAGGATCTATGTTTCTATCGTCACTATGGTAACCAGGATCTATGTTCCTATCGTCACCATGGTAACCAGGATGTATGTTCCTATCATCCCTATGGTAACCAGGATCTACGTTCCTATCGTCACTATGGTAACCAGGATCTACGTTCCTATCATCACTATGGTAACCAGGATCTATGTTCCTATCGTCACCATGGTAACCAGGATTTATGTTCCTATCGTCACTATGGTAACCAGGATCTACGTTTCTACCCTCACCATGGTAACCAGGATCTATGTTCCTATCGTGACCATGGTAACCAGGATCCATGTTCCTACCTTCACCATGGTAACAAGGATCTATGTTCCCACCCTCACCATGGTAACCAGGATCTACGTTCCCATCCTCACCATGGTAACCAGGATCTATGTTCCTACCCTCACCATGGTAACCAGGATCTATGTTTCTATCGTCACTATGGTAACCAGGATCTATGTTCCTATCGTCACCATGGTAACCAGGATGTATGTTCCTATCATCCCTATGGTAACCAGGATCTACGTTCCTATCGTCACTATGGTAACCAGGATCTACGTTCCTATCATCACTATGATAACCAGGATCTATGTTCCTATCGTCACCATGGTAACCAGGATTTATGTTCCTATCGTCACTATGGTAACCAGGATCTACGTTTCTACCCTCACCATGGTAACCAGGATCTACGTTCCTACCCTCACCATGGTAACCAGGATCTACGTTCCTACTCTCACCATGGTAACCAGGATCTACGTTCCTACCCTCACCATGGTAACCAGGATCTACGTTCCTACCCTCACCATGGTAACCAGGATCTACGTTCTTACCCTCACCATGGTAACCAGGATCTACGTTCCTACCCTCACCATGGTAACCAGGATCTATGTTCCTACCCTCACCATACTAACCAGAAAAAAATATTTAAATAAATTTTTAATAACGTTCTGTTAAACGTGCTAATTGTAAAAATGTTACTGATAAAGTTTTTTTTAAATTAAAATTGTTTTAAAATAAGTTTTTTTAAAACTCTTGGCGGCTTCTTATTGGTCCACGTCAGCAACTATCTTAAAATCATTAAACAAAAACCTGCAGATTATTTATCAACAAAGAAAAAACTAGTTTTAGCCATTTTTACCCAAAAAAGTAAAACACATAATTTACTATATTTTTTTCTCATTTATAAATTTAACGGTAAGGTTTTAAAAGTTTTTCAGTTTTTTTAACTGTTTTGGTTGTTTTTAGTTACCGTAGAAACCGGAAGTGTGTACCAGCAGGAAGAACACGTAGACACACGGATTTAAAGCAGATTTGACTCATTTTTTATAAAGTTAAATCCTCCAAATTAAAAATGGAATAAATACTAAAGATTTAGGAGAGTTTTACTGAGAAAAAGGTGAAGTTTAGGGTTTTTTTGAGTTTTTTTTCTTCAGAAACTGTCGGTAAGTCAGTTAGCATCAATGCTAACATATGCTAACTAATAAACAAACTGATTTTAATTATTATTTCAGTTTAATTTATGTTTAAATGTTTAAAAATATTTAAATTTAACTGCTTTTAATATTTTTCATTCTTATCTGTTCAAAAATTTATTAACTGGCTTAAAATTAGAAGCGGAATCATTTTATGAAATATTTGTTTTTGGGTTTATTTTGGCTCTTGTTTGTTTGTTTTTTAATGTTTTTTCCTTCTCATTATTTATATATTTTTTATTTTCACTCATTTTTTAAATTTTATGTTTAATTCTTTTGTTTCTTTTTTTTTTTTTTTTTTTTTAGTCATTTCAAATTTGACCTATTTTTGGTTTTTAGTTTTTATTTTCCGATGTAATTTTTTAGGCCTTTTTTGTTTATTTTTTAAACAGTATTTTAAGAAACTTATAAAATTTGTTTTATGAATTATTAAAATTTTTATTTTTATCGTTTTGATATATTTAATTTTTATGTTTTCTCTTTTTTAAAATAAAGAATATTAATTTTAATTCAGATTAAATTCAATCAGGTTTTTTATTTGCTTCTTATTGTCATAAAATAAACAAAACTTATTTCAAATCATAAATTTTTAACAAATTTTTTTCTTAATGAATTTTTTCTCTGATTAAAAATCAAATTGTTTAAAATCATAAATTAATTAATATTTTACTTTCATTTTCTGACTGAATGAATTTTAAAAACAACTCATGACAAAATAAGAAAGTGAAACAAATTTTAAAATAAAAGTGAAATTAATCATTTTAATATAAAAAAATAAGAAAAAGTTGTAAAAAAAATTTAAAACAAAAAATTTGAGAATTAAGTTTGTTTTGACTTTTTAGAGAAAATTAAAAAAACAGTTTATAAAATCTTAGATTTAATCAGTTTTTAAATCTGTAATTATTTCATATTGTTTTCTTACACTTTTTTTTTTATATACTTAATTCATCTCTCACCAGAAAATTTGTGCGCTGCATTACACTGCAGCAGGCTGCCACTTAAAGCGGCGCCAATGGTGGGAGAAACGGCGGTTGGGTGTCTTCTCCAAGGACACTAGACGTGGACTCAGTGAAATGCGAACTTCCGGTTAACTTCAGGTCCGCGTGTGAACGCTCTAACCACTGAGCCACCGTCTCTTTTTGATCGTTTACTCATGGTTTTCACACATTGATACATACATTAAAGGTCCCATCTCATGCAAAATAAGTCTTTTCTCATTGTATCCTCTGCACATACACACGTGTGGGCTTTGCAACATGCATTACACCATAGTTATGAAAATATATTGATTTGGTGGAGCGCAGTCACAGACCCGGAACTATGAAAGGCCGGGTATCGCTCATCCCCCTGCCCGTCCTGAGAAAGTACAAGCTCCTCCCTCTGCTCTCACTGAGCTGCTATTCCTCCGCCCATCTCTGAGCGGGAGGGGGAAGGCAGGCGTAAACGCGTGCGTAGCGGTTTGGTAGCGTCTGAAATAAGATTTTATCATGTCGATTCATCAAAAAAGCGTGTTTCAAGCAAGAAAATAAAAAAGACGCAGAGCAGCGAACCAGCCTGTATATCGGACGTTGAAAGTGAGTTTGTGAGGGCGTAAGGCCGGAGTGGAGGCGGGTGAGGAGGGAGGGGGTCGTGTGCGAAGTCCGTCCTGGCTACGTCAAATGCGTCATACTTTAGACATCTGCTCATTGGTTGTTTTGTCTGAGCGTTCCAGAAATCCACAGAAAAACGGGCTAAATCAATCTAGAAAGCCCTTTGGTGACATATACAAGGCCCCAACATCACACACACACACATATACAAGGCCCGGACATCACTCTTACAAGCTAGAAAACTCTGGAAAGTCCATTTTGCATGAGATGGGCCCTTTAACATCTATAATAATAATAATACATTGAACTTATATAGCGCTTTTCTAGACACTCAAAGACGCTTTACATTTATATATATATGCATTATTCATTCACTCCATACAATCATTCACACACACAACATTCATTCCTGATGATGGGAGCTACCATGCAAGGCGCAGACCACTATCATCAGAAGCAACTGGGGGTTCGGTGTCTTGCTCAAGGACACCTCGGCATGGACTCTGGGCGGGGGATCGAACCTGCGACCTTCCGGTTACGGAGCGGTCGCCCTACCCACCGAGCCATCCTTCCCCCAAGGATTATTATTATTATAGAGGGATGGATAGCACAGCTGGGGACTCGTTTGGTTTCATCTGAACCCTTTATCCCCGATAGGTTCGGGTGGGGTGTGGAGTCTGACCCGGCTGGACACACCCCGAACAGGTCACCAGTATTTTACGGGGCGACACACAGACACAATCAGGGTTACCACCATGGTATTTACCGTCTCTATGGAAACAGGTTTCTGATCCTAAAGCAGAAGAAACCGTCGGAAACTCAAAGATTCTTTATTTTCTTCACTTGTGTCTTAAAAAGGTTTTGAATGAATAGGTGCTTCTCGTGTTGTGGTTTTAAACCCGAACTGAGCAACTAAAAAACGTATTGATCGCCCATTTTAAAAATCACAAAAGGTCAGTTTATAATGAGCCAAAGTGACGTAAGGTGAGGCAACCAGTCTAGCTCTGACTGCTCTGTAACAATGGCCGCCTGGTTTGAACCATAATCAGGTGAAAAGTTTGTAGTTTTATTGTTTGATTTGCTGATTAATTCGCTAAAATTGTGTTTTTACCAAAATAAAATACTGCAAAACCATATAACTTGGCAGGTGTGAGAACATGCAAACTCCACACAGTCGCCCCCACTCCAGGACTCAACCCGCCTGACCTTGTTGCTGTGAGGCCACCGTGCAGCTGCCTGTCTAACAATATGAGAAAGATCTATTTAGAGCTTTTCTCGTTAATGTTTTCTTTCAGGTTTCTTTGTATTTGCATGTTTTTCTGCTCCGTTAATCAGACGTGTGGTCTCTCTCCAGAGTCTCCAGCGGGGTCCAGCATGGTGCGTTCAGCCTTAGTGACCGCCGCCAGCTTTGCGCTGACCGTCGGTGTGGTGGCTCACGCGTATATCCTGAAACACCAGTTCTACCCCACGGTGGTCTACCTGACTAAGAGCAGCCCCAGCATGGCGGTGAGATGGGTTTGTTTTCACTGCTGGTTCTCTTTAACGTTTTACTGATTGGATCTTTTCTGTGTTCCCGCCGGCAGGTCTTGTACATCCAGGCCTTTGTTTTTGTGTTCCTGCTTGGAAAGTTCATGAGGAAGGTTTTTTTCGGGCAGCTGAGAGCAGCAGAAATGGAGGTAACAGGTTTTATTTAAATCTGCTGAAGGGAAGATGATTTGTGACATTTTCCTGTTTTTCTTCCAGCATCTAATCGAACGTTCCTGGTACGCCGTGACGGAAACCTGTCTGGCTTTCACCGTCTTCAGAGACGATTTCTCACCTCGCTTCGTCGCTCTTTTCACACTCCTGCTCTTCCTCAAGTGTTTCCACTGGCTGGCAGAGGACCGGGTCGACTTCGTGAGTGACACCAAAATTATCAGTAGTTAACTGATCGCAAAGAAGTTCTGTTCTGTTGTCTTCTACTTATGTGGGGCCGGGTCATGGAGGCAATGAGGGTAGAAACGTAGATCCTGGTTACCATGGTGAGGGTAGGAACGTAGATCCTGGTTACCATGGTGAGGATAGGAACATAGATCCTGGTTACCATGGTGAGGATAGAAACGTAGATCCTGGTTACCATGGTGAGGGTAGGAACGTAGATCCTGGTTACCATGATGAGGGTAGGAACGTAGATCCCAGTTACCATGGTGAGAGTAGGAACGTAGATCCCGGTTACCATGGTGAGGGTAGGAACGTACATCCTGGTCACCACGATGAGGGTAGGAACGTAGATCCTGGTTACCATGGTGAGGGTAGGAACGAACGTAGATCCTGGTTACCATGGTGAGGGTAGGAACGTAGATCCTGGTTACCATGGTGAGGGTAGGAACGTAGATCCTGGTTACCATGGTGAGGGTAGGAACGTAAATCCTGGTTACCATGGTGAGGGTAGGAACGTAGATCGTTTGGTAAATCCAGAGCATTGCTTTTTGGCTCAGCTCTTTCTTGACCACAACGGATCAATGCAGTGTCCTAATTATTGTGGACGCTGCACGGATCCCTCTTTCCTCCACTGTGAACGAGACCTTGAGCTACGTAAACTCCTCCACTTGGAGCAGGACAGGGGAACTTTTTTTTGTTTTTTTTTTTATTACTAGTCTCTCCGGTTTAATGTTTAATCTGGTGTTTTCCTCTCTTTCTCTCTGTTCCTCTCTCTCTCGCTCTCTCTCTCTGTCTTTCTCTCTCTCTCACTAACAGATGGAGCGAAGCCCCAACATTTCCTGGATTTTCCACTTCAGGGTTTTGTGTAAGTACATCTGCCACGTCGCTCTGTTCCACCTGGTTAAACTGAAACTCTATGCAAAATCTAAACGTTCATTCAGTTTCACACGTAGCAAAAAACTCCACATGGCCTGAAATACCTTCTATAAATATCAGCATGTTGCTCAACCTGACTTTACCACCACCCATCCACATTCCAGTGGGTCGTCTCAGATTGATGTTTGGTGTAGTTTTATTGGTGAAATATTCTCAGATTGCGATGTTTTATCAGAGGACAGAGTTACTAAAACACTGATCTGGAACTTGTCAAGTAAAATGATCCTGGTGTTTTCTGCAGCTCTGATGAGTCTCCTGGGTCTGATGGACTTCCTCTTCGTTCACCACGCCTGCATCAGCATCATCACACGCGGAGCTTCAGTCCAGCTGGTGTTTGGATTTGAGGTTTGTTTTATTTCAAAGTGACTTTGTCTCGTTTTCAGACTAATCACTGTGTTTTGAACCTGGACACTGGAAGCCGTGTTTCCCTTCCACCAAAACACTCAATCCATACGCTTCAGATATTTAGGTCTGCGGAGGTGCCGTTATATGATACTTTGTGTCTAATTAGACATAAAAGTAGGATTCATCCCCTACTGATGAATCTGTTTAGCAATCAGAATCCTCGGTGTGAGAAACGAACCTGATAAAAGCCAAATTCAGATCAACAAAAAGTCAAGGTTAGGGTTAGGGTTTGGGGGAGATGGTGGCTCAGTGGGTAAAGCGTTTGCCCGCAAACCGGAAGTTCGCAGGTTTGCATCCCACTGAATGCACATCAAGGGTCCTTGGAGAAGACCCTAACCCCTCGTTTTTCCCACCATTGGTGCCGTCATAGGTGGCAGCCTGCTGCGGTGAAATGCAATAATTTCCCGTGAGGGATTAATAAAGTATAAAAAAAAAAAAAAAAAAAAAAAAAAACAAGGTGTCGTTCAGGCATCATTCGTAGTGCACTCCAGTCATGTTTGTAGGGGATCCAGAAAATGTGTGCGAAACGTTTCATCCCCGCTTACTCCTAACAGGATTGTGGGATGCCAGAGAGGCAGGGTACACCCTGTACAGATGGACCTGAACCCAAACGAGGCGTCTGAACTTAAAAGTAATAAAGCTATGTTTGCTGTTACTTTATTTTCTGAGTAACTTCAGACTTCATCGATCGGTAAAAACTGTATTTGGTAGATTATTAAAAATGGCTTCCTGTGTTTGGAGCCGAACGTTACACTCAGTAGATCAGACGTGATTCTAACAGAAGGTGTTTTCCTCAGTACGCCATCCTGCTCACCATGGTCCTCACAACCTTCATCAAGTACGTCCTGCACACCATCGACCTGCAGAGTGAGAATCCCTGGGACAACAAGGCCGTCTACATGCTCTACACGGAGCTGCTCACAGGTTTTTTATTCTCATTTTCTCTGTTTGACGAGAACCAGAACCTTTTTATTACAGAATAAACCTGTCAACATCAAATTAATATCTAACTTTTATTTATTAAGAACACTCGTTATTCAACAAAGAAAAACTTCTGCTGCTACTTTAAAACTAATGCTAACTAGAGCGGTACGGCCGCAGGGAAACGTTCTCAGTACCAAACGTTCTGGAATTCCAAAGAAAAATAAAACTGGCTGAATTTTTTTACCTGATTTATTTGAGGACCGGTTTCTGATGTCATTAAATCTGTTTGATTTTCTCCACAGGATTCATCAAAGTGCTTCTCTACATCGCCTTCATGACCATCATGATAAAGGTCCACACCTTCCCTCTGTTTGCCATCCGGCCCATGTACCTGGCCATGAGGTGAAACCCTGCTTCTTCTCTTCAGAATCCTGCTGTTTGAAAACAGATTAAATACAACCTTGTTGTGTTTGTGTTTGCAGGCAGTTTAAAAAAGCCGTGACGGACGCTGTCATGTCCCGCAGAGCAATCAGAAACATGAACACACTGTGAGTAAAACTTTGTTTTATAGAGAGAGAGAGAACGAGAGAGAGAGACACGGAGAGGGAGCGGAGTAAAGATTATCTTAAAGACAGAAACCACTTTATCTCACATATTTGAAGAACATGTCGACCTGATATAAAGTTAGACACAACCTCGTAACTCTTAGCCCAAGGGTGGGGAAACTTTTGACTCACGGGCCACATTGAGTTCTAATATTTGACAAGCGGGCCAGAACCAGGGTGGTGGAGGGGCGTGTCCCCCACACCCCCCTTACCCTCTAGGTCCACTAAAAAAAGTGTTCTTACTACTTTGGTTAAAATATGCACCAAAATGCAGAAACATTACTTATTTTTCAAAAAGGTTCTGGAGGGATGCCCCCAGGCCCCTCTATACTGGCGAGCGCCACAGGTCCTCGTTTTGTACCCCTCACCCCTTTAGAAAATCCTGGATTCGCCCCTGGGAACCGGATCAGATGGATGGCATGCTTTGGTAACCTCTAGATTAAACCGATAGAATGACGCTAGATTTTAAACAAGGGCTAAATGTCACATCGAGAGCTTTAAATTTAAAATCTAGCGGCACTCGGTTTGAAATCTAAATGCTTGATGTAACATTTTGTTTGTTTTAACATCTAACACACTTGTTTACGTGTATGTATTGGACCCGATGGCTTTCCATATCTACACACACTGTTTATTTTGACAGCGTGCACATCACAGAGACACACACATTTTAATGGGAGCAGTGTTGTTGTATCTAGCGACGAACATCAGAATTGCAGAAAAAATCAAACTAACATGGTTTATTTTTTTCTAATTCAGCGGGCCGGATTAAAACGAATAACGGGCCGCATGTGGCCCGCAGGCCGTAGTTTGCCCATGCCTGTCTTAGCCTGACTATTAATTTTCTTCTATAAACGAATAAAATCACAAAACATCAAAATACAAAAACAAAAATTCAATAAAGTTGAATTTACATCAAAACTAAAACTGCAATAAAACGATTGTATTTTCCGGTAGTTTTATTTCGTGCCTCAGCGTTGAAAAAATGTGGGAAAAAAGTCATGGCTTATAAACTAAAACTCTCAAAATCACTGAAAGAGCAACAAACTGTATTCAAATTAAAAACTCAGCAGTAAAAATCTGTCTTAATATTAACCAGCATGAAAACCAGAGTGTATCAGTGTTACACTTAAGGTCCCGAGGAAGGGACGGAGTCCCAAAACCAAGGAGCAGAGCTGCTGAAGGCTCTGCTCCTCATAGTGACAGAAAACTGGATGGAGGAGGAGGAGCAGAGAGAGGGAGCAGGTCAGAGAGATATGGAGGTGCAAGGCTGTGTGAGGGAGCAGGATTTAGTATCGAGGGCGGTATCAGATAAGGGAGCCAGGACGGTGTGACGTGGTTAATAGAGGGAGTGTGTGTGATGATACGAGCAGCTGATTTTGAAGTTCATGCAGAGTTTTTTGTGGGTGACCAATCAGAAGAGAGTTCCAGTAATCCAGACTGTGAACGAATCCAGCACTGGACTGAAGAGTGAGGGAAGTAAACAGAGAGGGTGATGATGTTTACGTGAGAGGTGAAAGAATGAGTAGATGCCCAATAAAAAAGGTCTGTTTCTTCTTCTGTGGAATCACCTGCTCCGTCTGACGTCACAGACGATGGGTTTTAAGGACACTCTGTAAATCTGAGTTTTATCCAATGGGCTTTCAGATAGAAGTTAATCTGTGCCAACAGGAAACATTTTACTGGTTTTTTTTTTCTTCTGACTGTCTCAGGTATCCCGACGCCACGCCGGAGGACCTTCAGGCCTCCGATAACGTTTGCATCATCTGTAGGGAGGAGATGGTCACCGGAGCTAAAAAACTGCCCTGTAACCATATTTTCCACTCCAGGTGGGTGGAGCTTAGAGGGCTCGGCCTGCTTCGCTGCTCGTACCGTGTCTGTAACTGGTTCCTCTCTCTGCAGCTGCCTCCGCTCCTGGTTCCAGAGGCAGCAGACATGCCCCACCTGTCGCATGGACGTCCTCAGAGCCTCCAACAACAATCAGACTCCGCCCCCAGCCGCACCCGCTCCTGCTGCCCAGCCCGCCAACGCTCAAGCAGCTCCGCCCCCAAATGGTAAGAGCAGTGATGTCATTGCGTCAACATAGTTCCAGGCGGGTTTGACGTTTTAAATCCGAGGTTCCTCCAGACTGCGGACACGCCCCCATTTTAATACAAAATTTATTTTGGGCGACAGACTGGCCACCTGTTCGGGGTGTACCCTGCCCCTCGCCTTGAATCAGCCGGAATGGGCTCTGGCACCCCACGCAAAACTGTAAGGGATGAACGGTTAAGAAGGTGACCGAAAAAAAAAAGAATTACTCTATTCATCTATTTAAATTTGTTTGCTGCACTCCTTACACCGCAGCAGGCTGCCCTTCAACGACACCAATGGTGGGAGAAACGGGTGTTAGGTGTCTTCTCCAAGGAACCTAGACGTGCTCTCCGTGGGACGCAAACCCGCGAACGCTCTAACCACTGAGCTGCCGTCTCCCCCAGAAACCTGTCGCACCCTCCGTCCGAACAAAGAAACGTCTTCACCAACAAACGATAAGATTTCGTGTGACGTGCACTTAATTGCGACGCAAAAAACTCGCAGCAAATAAAATCCGAGCCTCTAAAAAAAAGAGTCAAATGTCTCAGTTACAAGTCAAAAGGTTTCAAACGTTCCGCAAAAAAAAAAAAAACAGAAGTCTTGAGAATATTTTTTTTAATAAATTAGTCGATTTGTTCAAGATAGCGTTTCAGCTTCATAAATAATTGCTGTGTTTTGTTTCGTAGCGCTGGTTACCATAACAACCATCAGTCTGTCAAACGGCACAGAACCAGCGTATCGTTCACTCCTCGTTCTTTAGGTGTGGATCGTTTACTCCTCGTCGGGCGTTACCTCAACTCCACTAAAACCTGGGCTCTGTTTCGGCAGAAGAGCCGAGCCCGTCGTCTCGTTGGGTCTCTAAACTCCAACAAACACCTACACTCCGCCCGCCCCCCGCCCGCCCGGCACGCCCTCAACAATAAAACCTGATCTGTTGCTGCTTGTTTCCTCTCCAGTGCCTCCAGCCATGTTACCAGGCTTCCCTCCGGGGGTCTTCCCTTTCTGGGGTCCGTTTCCTGGTATGCCCCCTGCACCACCCGTTCCTCCTCCTGCGGATCCCTCTCAGAGCAGCTCAGAGGCTGCAGGTAAGATTTCTCCTCCCCCGTTCTCCCCTTCAGTTATCTGAGCGATGTGTGATGGTGGCTTGTTTCCATCAGGCACCAGCCAGGGAACCACGAACCCCCCCACGGCAGGATTCACCTTCCCTCCACCCCCGTTCCCCTCCGCACCATGGCTCCCCATGCCCCCACCTCCTCCATTTGGTATGTTTATTTTCTTTCTCTTAAAGTTTGCTCATAAAAACGTAACATTTTTATGTTTAAAATTTAGCTCAATTTGATATTTTTTAATACATGATATTTTTTTTTAATTTTTAAAATTTCTTTTACAACAATTTAAAATGTAAACAATAAAAACTATTAAAAATAATTACCGAATTTTTTGGTCTATAAACTTTTAAATCTTCCAGTTCTTTTATTGTGAAGGGTCTAGAACAGGAAGTGGTAGATGGTAAAAAAAAATAAGAGCTTTTTTTTTTTAAAGTAAAATTATTAAACATAGAAAAATAAATTTTCCTGCACGAAGTTAAAAAAAATAAAACTGGGATAAATCTTGTTTCAAGACGTTTCCACGGAGACCGGTTTAACGTCTGTCTCTCCATCAGCGTCCTCGATGCCCCCTCCTCCTCCGTCTCTGTCTCAGATGTCAGACGAGGAGCTGCAAGAGCTGGAGGCGGAAGGTCGGCGCGGGCTCGAGGCGCGGCTGCAGTGTCTGCAGAACATCCACACGCTGCTGGACGCCGCCATGCTGAACATCCACCACTACCTCACCACCGTGGCAACGCTCACGTGAGGACAATCGTCCCCTCCACAACGTTCCCGAGCCCCTCCTCCGGGTTTAAGTCTGCTTTTTCTAACAGGCCGCCGAGGTCAGATGGCGCTGCCGTGGAAACCATTGGAGCAACCGAAACGAACGCCGCTGCGGGGGAGGGAAGCACGGAGGACACGCCCTCGGGTTAGTCACGCCTCTCTTTGTAAGAAACTCCTGAAACTCCAAAATAAGAGTCTCACTGAAGTGGAACACCAAGAAAACTGTTTACAGGAATAATCAGATGTTTTTTATTGATTTTAGCCGAACTCCACTCGTCAGACATGGTCGCACTGCGATAGAAACTTGTTTATATTAGTGAAGACACGCCGAGGGGAGCTCAGTCCCACAGGGAGCGGAGGAGGGGTGTATTCTAAGTTCTGGGCATGAGCAAACGAGCCTCCTTTTATGCGTGAAATTAACTCCGTTTGTTTTTGTTTACAGGCGATCAGGCGGCCGGCGTTTCGCCCGAACGTCCCAACACACCTGTAGAGGCAAGAGAGGATGACGACGAGGAGGCGGAGCCAAGCGCCGCCGAGCTGCGACGGCGACGCCTCCGTAAGCTGGAGACGCCGTCAGATCAATAAAGCAACGAAGCGGCCACACCGCTTGAGACTGAGAATCGGCCCCACCCACCACTGAGGGAGGGGGGGCGTTTAGTTTTGTGTTTGCTAGTTTGATTTCCCACCTGCTTGAGCGAAAGCAGGACTCGAGGGAAGCTCCGCCTCTAATGTACATAGGTGCCCTAAGAGTGGGCGGGGCCTGTCCGGGACAATGGGGGATGGGCTAATGCACGCTGTTGCCTTTTAGGCTGAAAGTTTTCTTTGTTTAAATTAAAAGATAAAACGTATAAAATTCTTTTTTTTTTTTTTAATTATTGGAAGGGATTCCAGATTTCTGAAAGATCCGTTCCTGATTGGAGGAGCTGCTGATGTATCCACGTCAGTGGGACAGTGTTCCGTCTCACAGCTGGACAGGGAACAGCTCGGGATCCTCCGGGGTGAGAGAAGCCTGGTTGTTGCCCCCACGACCCAGCTAAGCGGAAGATAACGGCACAAAAGTAAACTTCCTGTTAGGTGATGTTGTTTTTTCGTAATAAAAAAAACTTCAAACTTTCTGATCAGCAATTTCTTCTTTTTATTGCTTCGTTGTTTCCATGGCAACTCTTCATCACATGAGGTCACAAGTTATTTTTTTTATTAAAAGATAAATAAGAGAAAATATTAACATCTTTTTTTTTTTTTACAAGATTAAAAGAAGGAAAAAAAAAAGGTAAAAGTTCTGTCAGTTTTCGTCCCTTTTGGAGTTTGGTAGCTCATCGCCACGCCGACACTTTGGTCCTGTCCGAGCTCCGCCATCTTCGCTCCTCCCTTTCTGGTCCCTGAGGTGATTCAGTGCAAATGTGTGCAGGTTAATTCTGGGGGGTGGAGTAGAGGGAGTGGTGCTGCTGGCTTTGGTCAGGGGGGATGTTTGCAAACAGCAAGGGGGCGGTTTCAGAGGTGTGCCAGCTGGAAAACAAGGTGACATCATTAGAGCCGAGCAATCAAAACGATGCCCTAGTCATGTTTACAAAATACTAACGAGCATACTTAAAGGGTCCATCTCATGCAAAATACCTCTTTTCACATTGTATCCTCTGCACACACACACACACGTTTACAACATGCATTACACCATAGTTATGAAAATATATTGATTTGGTGGAGCGCAGTCACAGACCTGGAACTATGAAAGACCGGGTATCGCTCATCCCCCCGCCCGTCCTGAGAAAGTACAAGCTCCGCCCTCTGCTCTCACTGAGACACTATTCCTCCGCCCATCTCTGAGCGGGAGGGGGAAGGCAGGCGTAAACCCGTGCGTAGCGGTTTGGTAGCGTCTGAAATAAGATTTTATGTCGATTCATCAAGAAAATAAAAAAGACGCAGAGCAGCGAACCAGCCTGTATATCAGACGTTGAAAGCCAGTTTGTGAGGGCGTAAGGCCGGAGTGGAGGCGGGTGAGGAGGGCGGGCGGGTGGTGAGGAGGGCGTGTGTGAAGTCCGTCCTGGCTACGTCAAATGCGTCATTTAGACATCTGCTCATTGGTTGTTTTGTCTGAGCGTTCCAGAAATCCACAGCAATTTGTGAAAAACGGGCACACACGCACGCGCGCACACACACACAAGTCCATTTTGCATGAGATGGGCCCTGTAACGCATAGAATAAAAGTGACTCCAGTGATTGCAGTTACAGTTTGCAGCCACCAGATGGAGCTGAAAGAAAATTATATGAATTAATTTTTGGTCAGTTTTACAAATATTTTATCTTTTTTTTGTTAAATTGGGTTCACTTAATAAAATTTTGGCAAACTTGTCATTTTTGAGAATTTTTCAAATTTGGAAAAAGTGTTAAAAGCTATTTTAAAATATTTAACAAATTTCGCCTAAATTTTGATAAAAAATTCTGCTTATTTTTTGTAAACATTTGAAAATACTTTTGTGATATTTTTACAAAAAACCTCGTAAATTTCTGCAAAACTGACCAAATTTTGATTGAAATTTGGAAAAAAAGTTTAAACATTTGAAATATTTTTTCCAAGTTTTTATAAATTAATAATAATTTAAAAAATTGGTATTTTTTGTAAACATTTAACTTTTTTTAAAACAAATAATTGGTACTTTTTAGTGAAATTTCGCTAAATTTCACTAAGAAATTATTTATTTTGTTCGACAAATTAAAAAAAATGACAAATTTTTGGAAACTTTGAGAAAACAGATTGATCATGCACGCTTCAAACCATCAGGAGACAGAGGAAGTTCAGTGACTTGGTCAGGGACACCTCGGTATAAACTCCGGGTGATCGAAGCCACGACCCTCTGGTTACAGGACGCCCCTCTCAGTGAGGGCAGGAGGGGTGTTTACCTGCGGTCCGGAGGGTTGTTGCTCCATGGGGAGGGTATCTCATCATCGTCGTCGTCATCGGCCTGCGGATCATCGAAGAAGTACGGTCGGGGGAGAACCCTGCGGTTCATGGCCTCACTGCTGGTCTGCAGGGGGAGGGAGAGGGTTAAGACGTGTGAGGAGAGGGAGGAGGGGTTTAAAGGTGGGGTGTCACCTCATGATCCGGGCGGCGGACCCTGAAGATGAGGATGAGGAGTCCGGTGGGAAGCAGTTCCCAGATGAAGAGGATGGCACCAAAGGCGAGGTAACCCCGGTCCCCCAACTCGTTCTGAAGGTCCGCCTGGTTGGTGAGGAGGGGGTTTAGTTCCCCTGACTCAGCACCTCTACCAGCTGTTTGTGTGTGGTTTTTTTTGTACCTGGTCAGAGACGTTGTACCAGTCATAGTTGAAGTTCTCCACGCGGTGGTTCTGAGACAGGTAGAGGGCGGACAGGTTGTAACAGGCACGGCTGGTGAACAGCAGGATGACGGCAGCTCCCAGCACTGCTGTACGGCACACCGTGGTTCCCTGAACGCATCACACACGGTGCTTTTAGGATTAAAGTTACTTTAGTTTTTAACTAATTCTAACCTATCAGCATTTCCCTCCAGGGGGCGCCACAACAAGTCAATTTCCTCCATCTAATCCTGTCTCCTGCATCCACTTGGGTTCTTGTACCCTTTCACTGTATCCATAAACCTCCTCTTTGGTCTTCCTCTAAACCTCCTGCCTGGTAGTTCCTCTCTCTCCTCTGAACATGTCCAAACCATCTCAGTCTGACCTCTCTGACTTTAAAACCTCTAACATGTGCTGTTCCTCTGATCCTGTCCATCCTGGTCACTCCCAGAGAGATCCTCAGCATCTTCATCTCTGCTACAAACATCTCTGTTTCCTGTCTTTTTCTCAGTGACACTGTCTCTAGACCAATCAGCATGGCCGCTCTCACCACACTGTCTCTAGACCAATCAGCATGGCCGCTCTCACCACTCTGTCTCTAGACCAATCAGCATGGCCGCTCTCACCACACTGTCTCTAGACCAATCAGCATGGCGCTTTCACCACACTGTCTCTAGACCAATCAGCATGGCGCTTTCACCACACTGTCTCTAGACCAATCAGCATGGCCGCTCTCACCACACTGTCTCTAGACCAATCAGCATGGCCGCTCTCACCACACTGTCTCTAGACCAATCAGCATGGCCGCTCTCACCACACTGTCTCTAGACCAATCAGCATGGCCGCTCTCACCACGGTTTTGTACACTTTCCCTTTCATTCTATCTGAAACTCTTCTGTCACACATCACAGCTGATACTTTCCTCCACCCGTTCCATCCTGCCTGAAGACGCTTCTTCACCTCTTTTCCACACTCTCCATTGCTCTGGACTGTTGATCCTAGATACTTAAAATCTTCCACCTTCTTTATCTCTCCTCCCTGTAACCTCACTTTTCCATTTGGATCCCTCTCATTCACACACATGTACTCTGTTTTACTCTGACTAATCTTCAAACCTCCACCTCTCCAGCTTTTCCTCCACCTCTTCCTTCCTCTCACTACAGATAACAATGTCATCTGTAAACATCATTGTCCATGGGGATTCCTGTCTGACCTCGTCTGTCAGCCTGTCCATCACCATAGCAACAGTCCCACCCCCACACTGAACTCCTCTGTCTCACCTACAGCACACCTCACCACTGTCCTACAGCCCTCATACATGTCCTGGACCACTCTAACGTACTTCCTTCCGTACGCTTTCTCACATGTAGTCTGATCTGCATGACTAACAGTTTGATCAGCCAATCAGAGCAGAGGACTAGAGAGATCCACACCTTGCTGATGAGGTACGGTCCGGCCAAGTGCGAGTATCGAGTCAGCAGCAGCAGTACACCGGCCAGCAGAACGGCCGCCACCATGAACAGCAGGTCGTTAACAATGACCCGCACCAGAACCATAGTCCAGGTCTTCTGGCCCGCCTCCCCGCCGCTGCCACGCTGGCTCACCCACGCACACGCCACGTTAACGCTGAGGAAGAGGAAGCTGAGGCCGGCGTACACAATGCGTGCAATCAAACTGCCGGACAGAAACCAAAGAGAGTTAATGAAAGAAACTCATTCTATCCCATAATAATCAATGATAAAATACAGATTAAACGGTCCATCTCATGCAAAATACCTCTTTTCACATTGTATCCTCTGCATACACATACACAAAATGTGGGGTTTGCAACATGCATTACACCATAGTTATGAAAATATATTGATTTGGTGGAGCGCAGTCACAGACCTGGAACTATGAAAGACCGGGTATCGCTCATCCCCCCGCCCGTCCTGAGAAAGTACAAGCTCCGCCCTCTGCTCTCACTGGGACTCTATTCCTCCGCCCATCTCTGAGCGGGAGGGGGAAGAAGGCAGGCGTAAACCCGTGCGTAGCAGTTTGGTAGCGTCTGAAATAAGATTTTATCATGTCGATTCATCAAAAAAGCGTGTTTCAAGCAAGAAAATAAAAAAGACGCAGAGCAGCGAACCAGCCTGTATATCGGACGTTGAAAGCGAGTTTGTGAGGGCGTAAGGCCGGAGTGGAGGCGGGTGAGGAGGGCGGGCGGGTGGTGAGGAGGAAGGGGGGCGTGTGTGAAGTCCGTCCTGGCTACGTCAAATGCGTCATACTTTAGACATCTGCTCATTGGTTGTTTTGTCTGAGCGTTCCAGAAATTCACAGAAAAACGGGCTAAATCAATCTAGAAAGACACACACACACACACACACACACATCACTCTTACAAGGTAGAAAACTCTGGAAAGTCACTTTTGCATGAGATGGACCCTTTAAAGTTTGTCAATAGAAATTAAAGTTTGTAAAGTTTTTTATTAAAAACTCACAGTTTTTGTGACGTTTCTGACATAAAATTCTCACGAACTTTAAGAAGAACCTGAAGAAAAAAAAAACAAATTAGAAAAAAATAAAAATTGACACAAGTTTTTAAAAATACATTTTCATCAATTTCAATAAACCTGTTAAAAATTGTTATTAATGGGATGTTTTTTAGAAGAAAAAAAATTGATTAACTTTGAACAAAATAATTCTGAGTGTGAAGCGACCGGGACGGGAATCAGAGACTGTGGTCCTCGCCCGGATTAGGGTGGAGTGTCCCCTGCAGGTGAGAGACGGGGTCCTGCTTCAAGGGGAAGTGTTTAACTATCCTAGGGTCTTGTTCACCATGGGAGAAGGATGGAGATGGAGATAGACCGATGGATCAGTGCAGCGTCAGCAATAACTAGGACGCTGCATCGATACGCCGTGGTGAAGAAAGAGCTGAGCCGAAAAACAAAGCTCTCGATTTACAAGTTGATCTACGTTCCTACCCTCACCATGGTAACCAGGATCTACGTTCCTACCCTCACCATGGTAACCAGGATCTATGTTCCTACCCTCACCATGGTAACCAGGATCTATGTTCCTACCCTCATCATGGTAACCAGGATCTACGTTCCTACCCTCACCATGGTAACCAGGATCTACGTTCCTACCCTCACCATGGTAACCAGGATCTATGTTCCTACCCTCACCATGGTAACCAGGATCTACGTTCCTACCCTCACCATGGTAACCAGGATCTACGTTCCTACCCTCACCATGGTAACCAGGATCTATGTTCCTACCCTCACCATGGTAACCAGGATCTACGTTCCTACCCTCACCATGGTAACCAGGATGTACTTTTCACCCTCCCCATGGTAACCAGGATCTACGTTCCTACCCTCACCATGGTAACCAGGATCTACGTTCCTACGCTCACCATGGTAACCAGGATCTACGTTCCTCCCGTTACCATGGTAACCAAAATCTACGTTCCTACCCTCACCACGGTAACTGGGATCTACGTTCCTACGCTCACCATGGTAACCAGTGTGGGTGGAGACGGAAAGAGTGAGATCAAATGATCAGATAAAATGTGGTAAAAGTAAAAATCTTGAGGATGTATTTCTATAACGTCTTCTGTTTAGTTTCATATAAACTAATTATAATAATAATAAAACCCAGCATCCTGTTCCCACGGAAACGGTCTCACCTGTGTGAAGTAGAGGTCGATGAGCGTCAGCGTGAAGAACTGCAAACAAACAGGTAAACAGTAAAGCAGCCAGTAGAGCGCCACCTCCAGATGGTTGGCCTGCAGAGAGTTGTGGAAGTAGAAAGAAAAGAGCGTGGTGCGGAGCGCGGCCCAGATGAGACACAGGAACAGGAAGCAGCTCTGAAAGCTCCAACGTTTGTGTCTGAAAAAGAGGAGGAGCCAGAGCTGGACGTAGACCAACAGAAACAGCCCGCCGTACAGAAACGTGTAGAGGGTGGTGAAGCCCAGCTGGACGGACGGAGCCACCGCTGGACGGAGCGGTACCAGTGGGTCACGGATCGGAGAAGGAGCCTCCATGGAGATCAGGAGGTCTGAGGCATCACACGGTACCGGTTTGAGCTGGAGAGAGAGAGAAAGAGAGAGACAGTTTCAACTCAGAGCAATGCTGAAACACACACACTCTCACAGAGACACACAACCACATCTAAAAACACACACACACACACACAGATGGAGACACTAAGGTTAGCTTGTTTAAAAAGTTTATTATGTCAGGATTGTTTAAAGCAATGCTGACACACACACACACGTCACACTCCTGTGTGTGTGTTTTGATGTGAATATTTTTAATATAAACATAAAATTATTTTTAATTAATTACCATTAAATTATTTTATTGTTACTGTAGTTTTTTAAAAAAATAAAACTTTATTATTTCTGTCTTTTGACCATTTTTCTAATAATAATTAATCTATTTAATTTTTTACATGTTTATCATTTAAAAATATTATGGGGTGTAAATAAAAACAACCTGATCAAAAGTGAAATTAATTAAAATATAATAAAAACTTAATAACTTACAAAATTCACAAAATGATTTTATTTTAATTTAAAATCAAGTTTTAAAAACGTTTAACCGGCAGTTTGTTTATATTTGCTGTCAAAACATCTAAAAAAATTGGCTAAAAACTCAATTAAAAATGTATTAAACATTGTTTTTTGGAAAAAAAAAGATACATTTTAAAACAGAAATTAAAATACATTTAACATAATAAAACTTTGAATATAATTAAATGTAAAAAACTCACCTTTATTTCTGTTTTGATACGCAGCGTATCTTCTGAAGCTAAATGCTAACGGTTTACTTCCGCGTTCTGTGACGTCACAGGAAGTAGAGATTTAGTCTCAGCCAATCAGAGTCAAGCGGCAGTTTGTTTTTATTTTATAGCCTAACAGTTATAATAAAGCGTTAAAGTTCGCTATTAAAACCCGTTAAAACACTTTTAGGAACGAAACTTGATCTAAATCAAAAGAATAAATTATATTTAAGAAAAAAACTTTAAAGGAAATAAATGACCTGTTTTTTCTGTTTGTAAACACGCGAAGTTCCTGAAGCTAAATGCTAACAGGCTACTTCCGCGTTCTTTACGTCACCGGAAAACGGTGGAGTTTGATATTTGAAAATATCGGCTTTTTTTAAGCTGATATTTAGTGATAATTTATCGATAATAGAAAGTCAAAATTATACTGATGCGTTTTATTTAGAGATTTTTAATAAATAAAAACAATTTAAAATAATCGGATTTAAACTGAAAGATATTTTTTTTAGATCTAAATCAAAAAGGAAAAAAAATCTCTTTTTTTTTCAATTTTCGATCCAGTTTTTTTCAGCCAATCAGATTAAACCGGAAATGACGGTTTCTTTTTATTTTGTTTAAAAAAATCCGCTTTTTTTTACAGTTGAAAAATATTCGGCTTAAAAAACGTAATTACTTCTAATTTAATTCGAGCGAAAATTTATTTAAAGAAAAGAAAGTAAAAGAAAATTTAAAAAAGTTTTTTGTTAGAAAGTGACGCCATGTGTTTACTTTAGTTTTTAATCGTAGTTTTATTAATAATAATAATAAAGATGCCGATGGTGCTGCGAAGCACGAGGAGGAGCAGGAGGCTCCCCGAGGAGCAGCGGGAGCCAGGGGAGCAGCTGGAGCCGGGGGAGCAGCGGGAGCGAGAGGAGCATGGGGCGCAGCAGGAGCCGGGGGAGCAGAAGGAGCCAGGGGAGCAGCAGGAGCCGGGGGAGCAGCAGGAGCCGGGGGAGCAGCAGGAGCCTGAGGAGCAGCAGGTTCAAATTCCAGCACTCAGCAGAACCAGTGGAACCGGTACTGGAACCAGCAGACAGCAGGACAGACTGCTGCTCACTGACGGACACGTTAGTTTGTTTATTTAATTAATTAATTATTTTTTATCTTTTTTTTTTTCCATTTCTAATTTTGTTTTCTTGATTTTTACTCTTCTTTGTTTTTTTTTAATTCCCTTCATTTATTTCTTTTTTCTTTTATTTCTTTTTATTAATTTATATCTATTTTTGTATTTTTTTTTCTTGTCTTTCTGTTTTTATTAAATTTTGGCCCTTTTTTTCTTTGTTTTCCTTCATTAAGAGTTTTTATTTTATTTATGTTTTTTTCATTTTAACAATTTTTAAAAATTTTGTAATATTTTTTAGATTTGTATTAATTTTTTTAATATATTTTTTTATTTCCTTGATTTCTTTTGTTTTATTTTTTGTTTTAATTTCTATTTATTTTTACTGATTTAAATATAAATATTGTTTTATTTTTTTGCTTTTTAATACTTTCTTTTTTTAATTTGTTAAAAAAATTATATATAAATATTAAATTGATATTTTTGTTTTGGTGTCTTAATTTTTTTGTTTTAAAAAAAGTTTTGTTTTTTTTTTTTATATATATTTCTAGGTTTTTTTATTATTTAAATTCTTTTTTTTATTTTACTTCATTTTTATTTCTAATTTTTTTTCTGCTTCCTTCTATTTTTTCTCATCTGTCTTTTTTTTTTTTTCCTTCTTCCTCTCTTTCTCTCCCTCTTCCTCTCGCTTTCCTCTGCAGCCTAACGGACTCACCTAAAACTAAACAGCACCTAAAACCTTCTTTAAAATCCTTTAAAAGAATCAAAAACAAACCTTTGTTCTCATTTTATTCTGTTTTAAAGAAAGTTTTTAATCAAACTTTTACTTGATGGTGAGTTTATTATCATTTATTCAAACAGTTTTTTGGTCACGTTTCATTTCTAATATTCACAAGTATCTGATTGATTCCAGATGTTTGCTGCCGTGTGGATTTAATCTTCTGTGTGTGTGTCTGTGTGTGGGTTTTCAGGAGTCTGATGGAGCGGACTCTCCTGAGGTCGGAGAGAACGGCTCCAACCAGGAGCTCCTGGAAGAGGGGAATACAGAGGAAGCAGGAGGCATGGTGAGAATCAAACTGTGAAGAATAATGATCCCTAAAAACCGTCCTAATAGAACCAGACGGGGTTCTGAGGGTAGGGTATTTCAGCTCTGAGCTTCCTAATGGAACCAGACGGGGTTCTGAGGGTAGGGTACATCAGCTCTGAGCGTCCTAATGGAACCAGACGGGGTTCTGAGGGTAGGGTACATCAGCTCTGAGCTTCCTAATGGAACCAGACGGGGTTCTGAGGGTAGGGTACATCAGCTCTGAGCTTCCTAATAGAACCAGACGGGGTTCTGAGGGTAGGGTACATCAGCTCTGAGCTTCCTAATAGAACCAGACGGGGTTCTGAGGGTAGGGTACATCAGCTCTAAGCTTCCTAATAGAACCAGACGGGGTTCTGAGGGTAGGGTACTTCAGCTCTGAGCTTCCTAACAGAACCAGACGGGGTTCTGAGGGTAGGGTACTTCAGCTCTGAGCTTCCTAATAGAACCAGACGGGGTTCTGAGGGTAGGGTACATCAGCTCTGAGCTTCCTAATAGAACCAGATGGGGTTCTGAGGGTAGGGTACTTCAGCTCTGAGCTTCCTAATAGAACCAGATGGGGTTCTGAGGGTAGGGTACATCAGCTCTGAGCTTCCTAAAGGAACCAGACGGGGTTCTGAGGGTAGGGTACATCAGCTCTGAGCTTCCTAATAGAACCAGACGGGGTTCTGAGGGTAGGGTACTTCAGCTCTGAGCTTCCTAATAGAACCAGATGGGGTTCTGAGGGTAGGGTACTTCAGCTCTGAGCTTCCTAATAGAACCAGACGGGGTTCTGAGGGTAGGGTACATCAGCTCTGAGCTTCCTAATAGAACCAGACGGGGTTCTGAGGGTAGGGTACTTCAGCTCTGAGCTTCCAGACGGGGTTCTGAGGGTAGGGTACTTCAGCTCTGAGCTTCCTAACAGAACCAGACGGGGTTCTGAGGGTAGGGTACTTCAGCTCTGAGCTTCCTAATAGAACGAGACGGGGTTCTGAGGGTAGGGTACTTCAGCTCTGAGCTTCCTAATGGAACCAGACGGGGTTCTGAGCGTAGGGTACTTCAGCTCTGAGCTTCCTAATGGAACCAGACTGGGTTCTGAGGGTAGGGTACTTCAGCTCTGAGCTTCCTAATAGAACCAGACGGGGTTCTGAGGGTAGGGTACTTCAGCTCTGAGCTTCCTAATAGAACCAGACTGGGTTCTGAGGGTAGGGTACATCAGCTCTGAGCTTCCTAATAGAACCAGACGGGGTTCTGAGGGTAGGGTACTTCAGCTCTGAGCTTCCTAATAGAACCAGACGGGGTTCTGAGGGTAGGGTACTTCAGCTCTGAGCTCCCTAATGGAACCAGACGGGGTTCTGAGGGTAGGGTATTTCAGCTCTGAGCTTCCTAATGGAACCAGACGGGGTTCTGAGGGTAGGGTACTTCAGCTCTGAGCTTCCTAATAGAACCAGACGGGGTTCTGAGGGTAGGGTACTTCAGCTCTGAGCTTCCTAATAGAACCAGACGGGGTTCTGAGGGTAGGGTACTTCAGCTCTGAGCTTCCTAATAGAACCAGACGGGGTTCTGAGGGTAGGGTACTTCAGCTCTGAGCTTCCTAATAGAACCAGATGGGGTTCTGAGGGTAGGGTACATCAGCTCTGAGCTTCCTAATAGAAACAGACGGGGTTCTGAGGGTAGGGTACTTCAGCTCTGAGCTTCCTAATAGAACCAGATGGGGTTCTGAGGGTAGGGTACTTCAGCTCTGAGCTTCCTAATAGAACCAGACGGGGTTCTGAGGGTAGGGTACTTCAGCTCTGAGCTTCCAGACGGGGTTCTGAGGGTAGGGTACATCAGCTCTGAGCTTCCTAATAGAACCAGATGGGGTTCTGAGGGTAGGGTACATCAGCTCTGAGCTTCCTAATAGAACCAGACGGGGTTCTGAGGGTAGGGTACTTCAGCTCTGAGCTTCCTAATAGAACCAGATGGGGTTCTGAGGGTAGGGTACATCAGCTCTGAGCTTCCTAATAGAACCAGATGGGGTTCTGAGGGTAGGGTACATCAGCTCTGAGCTTCCTAATAGAACCAGACGGGGTTCTGAGGGTAGGGTACATCAGCTCTGAGCTTCCTAATAGAACCAAATGGGGTTCTGAGGGTTGGGTACTTCAGCTCCTGTTCATCAGACAGGAAGTGCTCCAGATGGAGGATTCATTAAAATGTGGGTTTAAAGAATAAAAAACATTTATACTGGATCTCTACTAGAAGGAGCTGCAGGGAGTTTAAAACATGGTTTAAGTTCTTTTTCCTCCAGTTTAGATTTTTTTTTTATTATTTGTTAACATACAGTTGTGTGTTTTTCTATTGGACCCATCTTGATTTTTTGGATGAGGAAGAACGTTCTCATGACCATTTTTTTTTTGCTGCCACATTTTTATTCAGATAAAGATACTTTATTTGGTGGAGACGGTGGCCGCGTGGTTAGAGCGTTCGCCCGCGGACCGGAAGGTCGCGGGTTTGCGTCCCACGGAGAGCACGTCTAGGGTCCTTGGAGCAGACACCTAACCCCCGCTTCTCCCACCATTGGCGCCGTTGAAGGGCAGCCTGCTGCGGTGTAAGGAGTGCAGCAAACAAATTTCCCCGATGAGGGATGAATAGAGTAATTCATTTTTATTTTTTTTTTTTATTTAAGTCCAAGAAAATTTGTATTCCTGGTAACTCCAAGTAGTTCAAGAAGAGAGCTTCAGAACAGCTGCTAGGTGGGATGGAGCTGGAATAGAGGTGGAACATCCTTTTTCGGTGTGCCTTCCTTTAATCCTGGCCTCAGATCTTTAAATATTAAAACCATATTTAATGCTTTCATACAAAGATGTACACATTGTAGCATAAAAAAAAGTTTGAAGGGGTTGTCAAAGATGGTGGAAAATACTGAACAAACTTGTCAAACTTTAATTTTAGCTGAAGGATAATAGTTTTTAGTTTTTGGTTGTTTGTTTTTTTGTCCCCTTTTATATGACAATATTTTTTTTTAAAAGCTGGAACAGAGGTGGTACATCCTCTTCATCCTGGTTTTATTCACAATGACGATAAAGCAAGAAGGTCAAGGGTTTGAGTCGCGGAGTAAAAACGAGGCTTGGAACACTGGCATTTCTGTGTGTAGTTTGCATGTTCTATCTGTGTATGTGTGAGTTTTCTCTGGTTTCCTCCAAAAACATGCACGTTAGGTTGATTGGCTGATAGGAAATTAATCCTAAGAGTGTGTGTGTGTTTGTGTGTGTGTGTTTGGGGCGAGCGCTTCAGAAGATGAAACGATAAAGCTTCTTCCGTTCCGTCATCTTCCGCTTGTTTTGGGGTCGGGTCGCGGGGGCAACAGCCTCAAGCGGGCAGCCCAGGCCTCTCTCACCCCGGCTGCATCCTCTAGCTCACCTGGAAGGATCCCAAGTCGTTCCATGTCCAGCTGTGGGACATAGTCTCTCCAGCGGGTCCGGGGTCTGCCCCTTGGTCTCCTCCCGGTGGGACGTGCCCGAAACACCTCGCCCGCGAGGCGCTCCGGGGGCATCCTGACCAGATGCCCGAACCACCCCATCTGGCTCCTCTCAACCTGGAGGAGGAGCGGCTCGACACCGAGCTCCTCCCGGATGGTAAAGCTCCTCACCCGATCTCTGAAAGTGAGCCCAGCCACCCTGTGGAGGAAGCTCATTTCGGCCGCTTGTACCGGCGATCTCATTCTTTCGGTCACCACCCACAGCTGGTGACCATGGTGAGGGTAGGAACGTAGATCCTGGTTACCATGGTGAGGGTAGGAACGTAGATCCTGGTTACCATGGTGAGCTTAGGAACGTAGATCCTGGTTACCATGGTGAGGGTAGGAACATAGATCCTGGTTACCATGGTGAGGGTGGGAATGTAGATCCTGGTTACTATGGTGAGGGTAGGAACATAGATCCTGGTTACCATGGTGAGGGTAGGAACGTAGATCCCGGTTACCATGGTGAGGGTAGGAACATAGATCCTGGTTACCATGGTGAGGGTAGGAACGTAGATCCTGGTTACCATGGTGAGGGTGGGAATGTAGATCCTGGTTACTATGGTGAGGGTAGGAACATAGATCCTGGTTACCATGGTGAGGGTAGGAACGTAGATCCCAGTTACCATGGTGAGGGTAGGAACGTAGATCCCAGTTACCATGGTGAGAGTAGGAACGTAGATCCCGGTTACCATGGTGAGGGTAGGAACGTAGATCCTGGTTACCATGGTGAGGGTAGGAACGTAGATCCTGGTTACCATGGTGAGGGTAGGAACGTAGATCCTGGTTACCATGGTGAGGGTTGGAACGTAGATCCTGGTTACCATGGTGAGGGTTGGAACGTAGATCCTGGTTACCATGGTGAGGGTAGGAACGTAGATCCTGGTTACCATGGTGAGGGTGGGAACGTAGATCGACTTGTAAATCGAGAGCTTTGCTTTTCGGCTCAGCTCTCTCTTTACCACGACGGACCGATGCAGCGTCCTAGTTATTGCTGACCCCGCACCGATCCGCCTGTCGATCTCCCACTCCATCCTTCCTCCACTTTTGAACAAGACCCCGAGATACTTAAACTCTACTTGGGGCAGATAAAGCTTCTTGAATTTTTAAAATGCAGAAATTTGTTTTTGTTAATCCAGAATAACGAGACGTTAAGCTGAAGGTCGGAGACGACCTTCATCTGATGGTCCTCATGGTCACAGCCCACCTGAAGGCGGGGTTTGGTTTCCAGTAGAAAGTTTCTTTCTCCAAACTTCTGAATGAGTTTTTTGTTTGTTTCCAATATGAACAGCATCACTGTGGCAACCGGAACTCATCTCCACGTTCCAAAGTTTAAAGTTATTCAGACAAAATAAAAATGTTATTTTTCTAAAATGAGTTCAATTTTTTTTTTGTTCAAGTTTATTTCAAACAAATTTTTCAATATATTTTACAAGTTCTAATGTTTTTTTTATTCTTTTTTTATTCTTGTTTTGTTTTAATTCCCACTTTAGTCTCGGAAACAGATGCTAACAGGCTGGTAAATAAATGATGCCGTTGCCGTGACGACGTGGCTGTATGTAAACACACTCAGTGTGACTCAGTGTGTGTGCGTGTGTGTTTCAGAACCTGAAGGACTGCAGAGTGCGGCTGGACCGCCTTCAGAACGAAAACCAGGACGAAGAGATGAACCGGAGAGGAAAACCAGCGTCCCGCATTCCCACCTTCCATAAACGTCCCAGTGGAGGCGCCACTGAGCCCATTGGCAGGAATAGTCCCCCACTCACCCGCAGGGCAATAGGAGACGTGAGAGAGCTGAGGCTCCCTTCCTCTGTCAGGGTTCCGCTCTCCTACCTCTCCGATCCACCGCCTTACCTCGCCATGACGGTCAACCCCGAACCGGAGCGGGGCACCGAGGAAACCCCTGAGACTGGACTCCTCCTCCAGCAAAGAGAGATGCTCATGGAGCAGTTAAAAAACATCACGGTGACCACGGGAGAGATCCCCCCGGAGCCGGTGAAAAGCCCTCCGATCGCCACTCAAGAGATGCTTGTGAAAAACACCCTGGTCGCCGCGGTAGAGATGCCCCTACAGCAGGTGAAAAGCCCACCGGTCGCCGCGGGAGACGCAGAGACACCAAAAGAGGAGGGAACGCCCCCGGAGGAGGTTCCAAAGAAAGAGGAGCGGAACGAGGAGACGCCGACCCGGAACGGGGTCACGTCTTCTCAAGACGGGGACAGACCCCCCTCAGATGGGGATAAACCTCCGTCAGATAGGGAGGACGAAGATGAAACCCCGAAGCCTCCAAGTGAGGAGGAGAGACCCCCGCGTGGGGGTGCGCGGTCAAAGATTCGGAGACTGTGGGTGAGTTAGTACGTGGCTGCCTTGCTCGTCCTGCGCTGTCTCCCCCTTTCCACGCTGTCTCTCCTTTGGCGCTATGTCGCCTCCTTTTGGCACCATCTCACTTCACACTGTCTCCCCTCCTTTCTGCACCGGCTCACCCCTTTCCTCACTATCTCGCCCCTTTCTTCTCAGGAGTACATCTGCTCCAGATGTTCGCTACATTTCCTGTTTCCCCCGCTGTTGTTGTTGCTATGGGCCATCGGCCTACACGTGTGGCAGCACGGACCACCTCCTGCCATCTACCAGCTCTATGACCAAATGCACTTGCCCTGGCCGGAGACCCCCCAGTCGAAGCCCTGCACCGCGGACTGTCGGTAAGATCAACCCCACACCCTTCCAGACCAATACCCTTCCTCACACCTTCCCGTCTTCTCAGAGTTCAGCTGGTGGAGAGCATCCCCGTTGGGCTTTACGAGTATTCACCACCGCCTGGGCCGAGCATCGCAGACAGCTGGCACCACCTTCTGGACAAGGCTAACAGCTCAGTTCACATCACAGCTTTATACGTCTCTCTGAGAGCCGGAGAAGAGGCTACCGACCCCCAAGACGCCAAGGTTAGTCTGCAGGCAGAAAAAACATGCAGACTGCAACTAAATGCTTGTTACATAGAAATGAATCGGTCGGTTGCACGTATCCGTACCAACCCTGAGGAGGGAGACGCCAAAGGATGGATGGGTTGGTAAGTGGGCGTGTCCCAGCGGTGTAACCATCGCTCTCTCTCCTGCAGGGTGAGCAGCTGTTTGAGCAGCTCAGAGTGCTTCAGAGGAATGGAGTGCAGATCCAGATGGCGGTAGATGGACATCAGTTATCAAGACAGGATACGGTGCTGCTTGCTGAGGCTGGTGAGACACACACACACACAGATAGACTCACACACACACACACAGATAGACTCTCACACACACACACAGATAGACTCACACACTCCTTCCTAGGGGCCAAGCAACCTAACATGCATATTTTTGGAGGAAAGCAGAGAAAACATTTTTTACTGGGAGAACTTACTTAATCGCTCCGTTCCGTCGTCTTCCGCTCATCCGGGGCCGGGTGGTGGGGTCAACAGCCTCAGATGGGAAGCCCAGGCTTCTCTCACCACGGCTGCATCCTACATCTCACCTGGAAGGATCCCGAGTCGTTCCCCAGACAGCAGACATAGTCTCTCCAGCAGGTCCGGGGTCTACCTCTTGGTCTCCTCCCGGTGGGATGTGCCCAAAACACCTCACGAGGAAGGCGCTCGTGAGGCGCAGATGCCCAAACCACCCCATCTGGCTCCTCTTGACTTGGAGGAGGAGCGGTTTGACACCGAGCTCCTCCCGGATGGCAGAGCTCCTCACCCGATCTCTGAGTGAAAGCCCAGCCACCCTGCAGAGGAAGCTCATTTCGGCCGCTTGTATCTGCGATCTCATTCTTTCGGTCACCACCCACAGCTGGTGATCATAGGTGAGGGTAGGAACGTAGATCCTGGTTACCATGGTGAGGGTAGGAACGTAGATCCTGGTTACCATGGTGAGGGTAGAGAACGTAGATCCTGGTTACCATGGTGAGGGTAGGAACGTAGATCCTGGTTACCATGGTGAGGGTATGAACGTAGATCCTGGTTACCATGGTGAGGGTAGGAACGTAGATCCTGGTTACCATGGTGAGGGTAGGAACGTAGATCCTGGTTACCATGGTGAGGGTTGGAACGTAGATCGACTTGTAAATCGAGAGCTTTGCTTTTCGGCTCAGCTCTTTCTTTACCACGACGGACCGATGCGGCGTCCTAATTATTGCTGATGCCGCACTGATCCGTCTCTCAATCTCCCGCTCCATCCTTACCCCACTCATGAACAAGACCCCGAGATACTTAAACTCCTCCTCTTAATCATAGTGTGTTCAAACACTTACCAGCCTCACTGCACACGTACCCACTCCAGCCTCACTGCACACGTACCCACACCAGCCTCACTGCACACGTACCCACACCAGCCTCACTGCACACGTACCCACACCAGCCTCACTGCACACGTACCCACACCAGCCTCACTGCACACGTACCCACACCATCATTATCACCACCTAACGAGCATGTGTGATTAACAGGTGCACACATCCGTGAGGTGGACCTGAAGGCTGCAACCGGAGGCGTCCTCCACACTAAGATGTGGGTGGTGGATCAGAAACACCTGTACCTGGGCAGCGCCAACATGGACTGGCGCTCACTCAGTCAGGTATGCCATGTTTCCAGCTTTAAGATGGAAGGAGATCATCACATCTCAGGTCCTGGTGACACTTAAACAAACTTTGCTGAAGCGTTCCTGGCTCGGTGACGGAATCGTTCATCACTGTTTAATAAAAGTTGGCTCCTGTTAAAGCAACGCTGCATACGCTCCGCCACCGCTGGTGTTTCTCAAGGGGCAGTCTTACCGCTTCAGCGGAACAAAATATTACGAGCGGTGAGGAGCGGTCAATTTTCTGCTTCGTCAAAGTTCACCAACGCCCAGTCAAAGTTTGGCACCGTTAGACCCCAGTTCATGGATGCTTGGGTCCATTAAACCAACGCTGGAGCATCACTGCTTCACCAGCGTTGCACTGGTGGTGACTAAACGTCGCACAAACTTCAGTTGAGCGGTTATAAGTGTGTTACGAGCAGACACGGAGTTGCTGGAACGGTGACAGGCGTTGAAAAGTTTAAGTTCAAACTTGTTTAAAAGAAGAAATGATTTCCAGTTCTTTTATTTTGATAAGTTTAGAACAGGAAGTGGTGGATGGTAGTGGTGTTCAGACGGTGGATTGTTCGTGCTTTCATCCATCAGTGTAAATACAAACACCCAGCTACACTACCGTCTTCCTCGTATCTTTTCTATTAGAGCGCCCCCTGGCAGCTTTTTTTTTTTTAATGTACTGTATTCATTCCTCAACGGAAAAATTTGTGCGCTGCTTTACACCGCAGCAGGCAGCCACAACGGGGCCAATGGTGGGAGTAACTGGGCGTTAAGTGTCTTCTCCAGGGACACCTAATACATAAACTTTTTTGAAGCAGATTTAAATGATGTAAAAATCGTAGCGAAGACTTCAAAGTGTCTTCAGGACAGTGTGTTTGATGATCGAGACGTTTTGTCAGACACATTCAATTCAATTGAAAATATTTTATTAATCCCTGGAGGTAAATTTGATGCTGCTGTGCCAACACCTCGATGCCTTCCCGGTCCTCTTATACGGTGTAAAAGCTGGCGACTGAACAGTTAAAAAACAGTCCATAATGAGTCCATGAAGTCAGGCTGAATGAAGCACACCAAGTGACCCCTCCACGTTCCTGCTGGGTCAGAACGAGCGTCCCCAGTTCCTCCATCTTGTCAGCGAGCATCCGAATGTTACCCATGACAACCGCAGGGACACTGAGGTCAAAGCGCCTCCTTTCTGATCGTCTCCTTCTCAGTTCTGTCGGGTCTGCATAGACTCCTCCAGACATGGTGGATCTGGTTCTGAGAGCTAGCAGCTGGTAGAGTCCACGCTAACAAAGAGAAACGACTCCATGACCAACAAAGTGGAGAGCTACCGTTAAAAAACCCCCAAAAGGCTTAAAACAGCCATCCGAAGTAAAACAGTGCAGTCCAAAACGACGTCCAAAGAGCGCACAAAGTCACATCTCCAGACCCGGACCAAACACAGCCAAAACACAAACAGAAACCAAGTGGAAAAAATGCAAAAATTAGACGACCAGACGCTAAAAAAAAAAAAACGGGAGACACCGCAGCAGGCAGCCGCCCGGGGCAGCACCTTGTAACGTTTTAACATTGAAGCCTGTTCTACGATGGATCCCGTCTGGATGATTGAGGGATCCCGTCTGGATGATTGAGGGATCCCATCTGGATGATTGAGGGATCACACTGACTATAACCAGAAGAGTATCTGCTTAGTTTGGTTGGTTTCTGAGTTTCAGGTTTTGATGATTAGATAATAATAAAGTTTGTGTTTTTGTTTTAATGAAAAGTTTTGGTTTGTATTCGGAACCATTTATCCCAATGTGGTTACAGGGTGTGCTGGAGTCCATCCAGGCTGTACAGGATACACCCCAAACAGGTCGCCAGTCTGTAGCGGGGCCACACACACACACAACCATCCACACACAGACTCATTCCTAGGATTATTTCATAGCAGCCAATCAACCTAACATGGATGTTTTTGGAGTAAACCAGAGAAAACCCACACATACACAGGGAGAACATGTAAACTACACACAGAAAGACAAGTGTTTCAAGCCTCGTCCCCACCTGGGACTCGAACCCCGACCTTCTTGCTGTGAAGCCACTGTGCTACCCACTACACCAAGAGTTTCAAAGAAAATGTCTGTGTGGTTTCTAAGGAGGGGAGCACGGTGGTGCAGAGGTTAGCATGGTGTGCTCACAGCAAGTAGGTCAGGGGGTTTGAGTCCCGGGTGGAAACAAGGCTTGGAACACTGGTCTGTCTGTGTGTAGTTTGCATGTTCTACCTGTGTATGTGTGGGTTTTCTCTGGTTTCCTCTAAAAATATACATGTTTGGTTGATTGGCTGCTAGGAAACTGACCCTAGGAATGAGTGTATGTGTGTGTGTGTGGCCCTGCAAAAGGACTGGTGACCAGTTCGGGGTGTATCCTGCCTCTCACCTAAATTCAGCCGGGAGAGGCTCCGGCACTCCCCACAACCTGGTTAAAGATAACGTGTTCACGAGCAATTTGAAAGCACGGCGTCTTGTTTTAAATCTTTGTGATGGTTTTGTTTGAACGGCTCTTCAGGAAGGTAACGAGGTGTACCCCACTTCTCCAGGTGAAGGAACTGGGGGTGTCCCTGGAGGAGTGTACCTGCCTGGCTCAGGACGCCAGCAGGATCTCTGAGGTGTACTGGAGGATCGGAGGGATCCCTGACGACTCCACACCGAACTCCTGGAACAAAGAACTCTCTGCTCTGTCCAGCATGGACAAACCCCTCCACGTAAAACTGAACGGAGTCCCTGCTGAGGTTTACCTGTCTGTAGGTCTCACACACACACACACACACACACACACACACACACAGAGTCCCTGCTGAGGTTTACCTGTCTGTACGTCTCACACACACACACACACACACACACACACCCTGCTGAGGTTTACCTGTCTGTATGTCACACACACACACACACACACACAGAGTCCCTGCTGAGGTTTACCTGTCTGTACGTCTCACACACACACACACACACACACACACACACAGAGTCCCTGCTGAGGTTTACCTGTCTGTACGTCTCACACACACACACACACACACACACACACAGAGTCCCTGCTGAGGTTTACCTGTCTGTACGTCTCACACACACACACACACACACAGAGTCCCTGCTGAGGTTTACCTGTCTGTACGTCTCACACACACACACACACACACACCCTGCTGAGGTCTACCTGTCTGTACGTCACACACACACACACACACACACACCCTGCTGAGGTCTACCTGTCTGTACGTCTCACACACACACACACACACAGAGTCCCTGCTGAGGTTTACCTGTCTGTACGTCACACACACACACACCCTGCTGAGGTCTACCTGTCTGTACGTCTCACACACACACACACACACACACACACACACACACACACACACACACCCTGCTGAGGTTTACCTGTCTGTACATCTCACACACACACACACACACACACCCTGCTGAGGTCTACCTGTCTGTACGTCTCACACACACACACACACACACACACACCCTGCTGAGGTCTACCTGTCTGTATGTCTCACACACACACACACACACACACACACACACCCTGCTGAGGTCTACCTGTCTGTACGTCTCACACACACACACACACACACACACACACACACACACACCCTGCTGAGGTTTACCTGTCTGTACATCTCACACACACACACACACACACACACACACACACACACACACACACACACACACACACACCCTGCTGAGGTCTACCTGTCTGTACGTCACACACACACACACACACCCTGCTGAGGTCTACCTGTCTGTACGTCACACACACACACACACACCCTGCTGAGGTCTACCTGTCTGTACGTCTCACACACACACACACACCCTGCTGAGGTCTACCTGTCTGTACGTCACACACACACACACACACCCTGCTGAGGTTTACCTGTCTGTACGTCTCACACACACACACACACACACACCCTGCTGAGGTCTACCTGTCTGTACGTCACACACACACACACACCCTGCTGAGGTCTACCTGTCTGTATGTCACACACACACACACACACACACACACCCTGCTGAGGTCTACCTGTCTGTACGTCTCACACACACACACACACACACACACACACACACACACACACACACACACCCTGCTGAGGTTTACCTGTCTGTACGTCACACACACACACACACACACCCTGCTGAGGTTTACCTGTCTGTATGTCACACACACACACACACACACACACACAGTCCCTGCTGAGGTTTACCTGTCTGTATGTCACACACACACACACACTGCTGAGGTTTACCTGTCTGTATGTCACGCACACACACACACACACACACACCCTGCTGAGGTTTACCTGTCTGTATGTCACACACACACACACACACACTGCTGAGGTTTACCTGTCTGTATGTCACACACACACCCTGCTGAGGTTTACCTGTCTGTATGTCACACACACACACACACACACACACAGAGTCCCTGCTGAGGTTTACCTGTCTGTACGTCACACACACACACACACCCTGCTGAGGTTTACCTGTCTGTACGTCACACACACACACACAGAGTCCCTGCTGAGGTTTACCTGTCTGTATGTCACACACACACACACACACACACAGAGTCCCTGCTGAGGTTTACCTGTCTGTACGTCACACACACACACACAGAGTCCCTGCTGAGGTTTACCTGTCTGTATGTCACACACACACACACACACACAGAGTCCCTGCTGAGGTTTCCCTGTCTGTACGTCTCACACACACGTCTCCTGGTCACGTCTACCTGTCTGAACGTGTGTGTGTGGGTCTCTCCCCACAGAGTTCTCCGCCCGCTCTCTCTGCCAACGGTCGCTCTGACAACCTGGCGGCCATCTTGTCCATCATCGATGACGCTCAGAAGTTCGTCTACGTGTCGGTGATGGACTACCTGCCGATGGCCGACGGCCAATGGCCGCCCAGGTGAGCTCACCTCCCTACGCCATCCCACAGGCGTTGGCCGCTGACCCCGCCCACTCTCTCCCTTCTGTAGGTTATGGCCCGTCATCGACAATCGTCTGCGCGACGCCGCCTGCAGCCGAGGTGTGGAAGTACGTCTGCTGGTCAGCTGCTGGGACCAATCGCCGTCTGCCATGTTTGTCTTCCTGCAGTCTCTGCTCGTGCTCGGACGGCCGCCCCTGCAGTGCAACGTTGCCGTGGTAACTGTCTGCCTCTGCATGGACCTAGCCGGTCGTCTAGGCGACACTGACTCCTCCATCCCTCGCTCTCTGCAGAAAGTGTTCACGGTGCCGTCCTCGTACGCTCAGAGGAGGATCCCGTACGCTCGAGTTAATCACGCTAAGTTCATGGTGACGGACAAGGCGGTGTATATAGGTAAGCCACGCCCACTCCTCTCTCACATCAGAACAAAGATTTTCTTCATACACACTGAGATTGAGCCAGGCTAGCGCCACCTACTGGCTCAGTTTTGTTTCACAACAACAAACTCACCTTGGGACAGGGTTTGAGGCTCTTGTCCACAGCGGGTGGAGGACGGAGCGGGAGATCAACAGATGGATCGGTGCTGCGTCGATCGGTGGTGGTGAAGATACAGCATGATGCTATCGTTTATACACCTCATTAAAACACACGCGTGAGGACTGAGAGAAAACCCCTCCCCGAAAAGGAATGAAGGTCTAAGATACAACCAAAGAGAAGGAGTCTTAACCAGAATCAATGCTCTCACTGGGACCAGTTCTGTTTCACGGGGGTATGTGTGTCATAGTGGAGCGTCTAACCGTTCCGTCGTCTTCCACTCATCTGGGGCCGGGTTGCGGGGGCAACAACCTCAGACAGGAAGCCCAGGCTTCTCTCACCCCAGCTGCCTCCTCCATCTCACCTGGAAGGATCCCAAGTCGCTCCCCGGCCAGCTGTGAGACATTGTCTCTCCAGCGGGTCCAGGGTCTGCCTCTTGGTCTCCTCCCAGTGAGATGTGCCCGAAACACCTCACCAGCAAGGTGCTCGGGGGGCATCCTAACCAGATGCCTGAACCACCCCGTCTGGCACCTCTCGACCTGGAAGAGGAGCGGCTCGACACAGTGTTTAAGTATCCTCGGGGTCTTGTTCACGAGTGGGTGAAGGATGGAGCGGGAGATCGACAGGCGGATCGGTGCGGCATCAGCAATAACTAGGACGCTGCATCGATCCGTCGTGGTAAAGAGAGAGCTGAGCCGAAAAACAAAGCTCTGGATTTACAAGTCGATCTACGTTCCTACCCTCACCATGGTAACCAGGATCTATGTTCCTACCCTCACCATGGTAACCAGGATCTATGTTCCTACCCTCACCATGGTAACCAGGATCTATGTTCCTACCCTCACCATGGTAACCAGGATCTACGTTCCTACCCTCACCATGGTAACCAGGATCTACGTTCCTACCCTCATCATGGTAACCAGGATCTATGTTCCTACCCTCACCATGGTAACCAGGATCTACGTTCCTACCCTCACCATGGTAACCAGGATCTACGTTCCTACCCTCACCATGGTAACCAGGATCTACGTTCCTACCCTCACCATGGTAACCAGGATCTACGTTCCTACCCTCACCATGGTAACCAGGATCTACGTTCCTACCCTCACCATGGTAACCAGGATCTACGTTCCTACCCTCACCATGGTAACCTGGATCTACGTTCCTACCCTCACCATGGTAACCAGGATCTACGTTCCTACCCTCACCATGGTAACCAGGATCTACGTTCCTACCCTCACCATGGTAACCTGGATCTACGTTCCTACCCTCCCCATGGTAACCAGGATTTACGTTCCTACCCTCACCATCTTCTTCTTTCGGCATTTCCCTTTAGGGGTTGCCACATAATGTCAGTTTCTTCCATCTAACCCTATCTCCTGCATCCTCTTCAGTCACACCAACTATCTTCATGTCTTCCTTCACTGTATCCATGAACCTCCTCTTTGGTCTTCCTCTAGGCCTCTTTCCTGGTGGTTCCAAATCCAGCATCCTTCTTCTGATGTACTCTCTCTCTCTCCTCTGCACATGTCCAAACCATCTCAGTCTGGCCTCTCGAACTTTATCCCCAAAACCTCCGTGGTAACCCAGATCTACTTCTTACCCTCACCATGGTAACCGGGATCTATGTTCCTACCTGGTAACCAGGATCTACGTTCCTACCCTCACCATGGTAATCAGGATCTACGTTCCTACCCTCACCGTGGTAACCAGGATCTACGTTCCTGCCCTCACCATGGTAACCAGGATCTACGTTCCTACCCTCACCATGGTAACCAGGATCTACGTTCCTACCCTCACCATGGTAACCAGGATCTACGTTCCTTCCCTCACCATGGTAACCAGGATCTACGTTCCTACCATCACCATGGTAACCAGGATCTACTTCTTACCCTCACCATGGTAACCAGAATCTACTTCTTACCATTACCATGGTAACCAAGATCTACGTTCCTACCCTCACCATGGTAACCAGCTGTGGATGGTGATTGAAAGAATGGTTAGTTTGGTTTTAGGATAATAGAATCTAACTAGACAACAATAGAAGTTCATCTTGGACCCTCCCTCTGTTTAACAAGTTACATACCCACAGGTTTGTTGGTTTTAGCTCCTCCCCCTTTGGGGGTTGGACTAACTCAGGTTATATAATTATAACCAGTTCTCAGGATCCTTCAATCAAAACGTCTCAATCATCAAACACACTGTCCTGAAGACACTTTGAAACCTTTTCTACGATGGATTCACACCCCGATGTGTTTTTATGTGATGACTTTGTGTTTCCAGGAACATCCAACTGGTCAGGAAACTATTTCACCAAAACGGCCAGCGTAGGCCTGGTGGTGAACCAGACCGGCTCGCCGCTGGAGCACAACCAGCGGACTCTGCAAAACCAAACCCAGGAGATCTTCCTCAGAGACTGGAACTCTGATTACGCCAGCCTGCTGTCCCCCAGCGACACCAACGTGTGTCCCCACTGATTGGTGACCCCGCCTCCTTCGCTCATCCTCTTACTTGAAATCTGTATATAAAGACTTTTATACTTCCTGGTTCCGACCTGCCATGTTTTTATTTCACAGGAAGCAAATCAGCTCAAAACGCATGTTTACATTTTACTCTTTAGCGTCGCATCATTTTTGTATTTAATTAATCTAAAAATGATTACAAAGTTACATAAACGCTCTAACTGCGATCAGCCAATCAGCTGGCTGCTTCGTCTGAACGTTACATTCGATAGTTCTAGGACTTTATTCTGGTGGTTAATTTTTTCGTTTGTAAAGTTGGGCTTAAACGGGTAATAAAAGATTCAAACGTTTGGTTTTTTAGTTTCCATGGCGACAAAGAGACGAGAAAAAAAAATGTGAAAAAAGATGTTTATTAGAGAAAAATAATTAATGGTAAATTTCAGATTACTTATTGGGCTGCATGGTGGCCTCACAGCAAGAAGGTCAGGGGTTGAAATGCTGTCCTTTCTGTGTAGAGTTTGCATGTTCGCTCCGTGTATGTGTGGGATTTCTCTGGTTTCCTCCAGAAACATCCATGATTGGTTGATTGCCTGCTATGAAATATCCCGGAGGTGTGTGTGTGTCCTCCCTCTCGCCTGAAATCAGCCGGGATAGGCTCCGCCCCCAACCCAGCAGGGACAAATCCCCAGCAGTGATAATTGTTCTAATGAATTAAACAAATACTTTATTAATTCCCTGCTGGAGAAATTCGTGTGTCTGGTATCTTAAGCAGTCTTAAGCAGTCCCAAGAGAGAGCTTCAGAACAGCTGCTAGGTGGAACACCCAACACTTTGCTCTGCACTGGGCAGAATGAAAGCTCCAGTGAATCCAATTAAGATGTTAAACTGTCTCTAAAAGCTCCACATGTTGATCCTTCACTGTGGTGGAACAACAGCAGCAGTCCACCATCTAGTTCAGACAGGAATCACTGATGATGTCACTCAGAAGATCCTGTCTTCATTCCTTCTGAACGTCTCCACACGTCCATGAAGACTCCACATCCCTCACTGATGAAGGACATCTCTAAAAACTACAACCAAAACATCTAACAAAATAAGGAGCGCTGTACAGACCTGCTGCCATCACGAGTAGCACTTTTTTTTTAAGCGCTATTAGGAGATTTACTGTCTCCTGACAGTAAATGTCAGGCGAAAACTCATGTTGATCAAACAGCATGCTTTTTTATTTTCCATCATCTTCATCAGAATGTTTCTCAAACTAGATTTTCTCCATTCACGTTCATACAGTTTCCATGAGTCCCTGCTCCGCTAGCGATCCCCTTCCCGCCAGTGCATCCTCACCCTCTAACTTCCCCTGCCTCCCTGTAGAAGAAGATTTATAGACTGAGACTCATTTTCCCCCCGGCAGCCGCTTCCTCGTTTATACAGAATCCATGCAGACGCCATCTTCCACACAGACTGAGTGATCTGTGAAGATGTGGGAGTGTGTGGACTCTAAAGTCAGAGACGTGGTGTAAAGAGGAGACTAGAGGACAGAAGATGAAGAGAACGAAGGACAGTGACATGAAGCTTTTGAAGCAGAAACAATTAGAATACCAGTCAGTGTAGGACCGTACACTGCGTTCCAAATTATTATGCAAATTGTATTTAAGTGTCATAAAGATTAAATTTAGTGTTTTTCAGTTAAACTCATGGATGGTATTGTGTCTCAGGGCTCTGTGGATCACTGAAATCAATTACATACACCCATGATATTTAGTTGGCGAGGTGAGTCCAATTAAGGGAAAAACTGCTTAAGAAGGATGTTCCACATTATTAAGCAGACCACCATTTTCAAGCAATATGGGAAAGAAAAAGGATCTCTCTGCTGCTGAAAAGCGTGAAATAGTTGAATGCCTTGGACAAGGTATGAGAACTTTAGATATTTCACGAAAACTTAAGCGTGATCATCGTACCATTAAGAGATTTGTGGCTGATTCAAAGCACACACGGGTTCGTGCAGATAAAGGCAAAATGAGGAAGGTTTCTGCTAGACAAACACATCGGTTACAGAGAGCAGCTGCTAAAGTGTCATTACAAAGCAGCAAACAGGTATTTAAAGTTGCTGATGTCCCTGGAGTCCCACGAACATCAAGGTGTAGGATCCTCCAGAGGCTTGCAGTTATGCATAAACCTTCTATTCGACCACCCCTAAACAATGCTCCAAGCAGAAACGGCTGCAGTGGGCCCAGAAATACATGAAGACCAATTTTCACACAGTCTTGTTCACTGATGAGTGCCGTGCAAGTCTGGATGGTCCAGATAGATGGAGTAGTGGATGGCCACCATGTCCCAACAAGGCTGCGACGTCAGCAAGGAGGTGGCGGAGTCATGTTTTGGGCCGGAATCCTAGGGAAAGATCTGCTTGGTCCCTTTAGGGTCCCTGACGGTGTGAAAATGACTTCTGCAAAGTATGTTGAGTTTCTGACTGACCACTTCCTTCCGTGGTACAAAAAGAAGAATCCTGCTTCCCGAAACAAAATTATCTTTATGCACGACAATGCACCATCTCATGCTGCATTCATTGGCTGCTTCATTGGCTGCTATGGGCATAAAAGGGGAGAAACTCATGGTGTGGTCCCCATCCTGCCCTGACCTCAACCCTATTGAGAATCTCTGGAGCATCATCAAGCAAAAGATCTATGCAGGTGGGAGGCAGTTCACATCCAAACAGCAACTTTGGGAGGCTGTTCTGACATCCTGCAAAGACATTCAAGCAGAAACTCTCCATAAACTCACAAGTTCTATGGATGCAAGAATTGTGAAGCTGCTATCAAACAAGGGGTCCTATGTTAACATGTAACTTGACCTGTTAAGATGTTTTGGATTGAAATGGCTTTTTATTTCAGTGAATAAGACCTCATATTGCTGTAAATTCAACAAATTACTATTTTCAGTTCTTTATAAACTAGAAAAAGTCTTGAAACTATGTTATGCATAATAATTTGGAACAGTGCATTTTAAGTTTTTCATTTATTTTTTAAATACTGTTTTCATTAGGAGGTTTGTTCAATAATATTTGAAATACAATTTGACAGCTAATGACTTGAAAATGATGCTGATCGTCATTTGCATCAAGTATTTTGGAAAATCAAACAAAAACATCATTTGCATAATAATTTGGAACGCAGTGTACATAAGATTGTTAATCACCATGTTTGAACCGTGTTGCTGTCGTTCAGCCGCTGCTACGTAACATTTCACATCTTTAAACATAAAAATAATGAGTTAATCATTAAACCATCAAGCTGGGAGTTACTCAGAGCAGACATGGATTCCTGGTGCGGCTCGTTTATGTTTTCACCACCGTAAGTTCTGTATGTTCAGAGTTGCTGTGGCGACCGTCTCCCACTCTCTTTCTTCACAGCTGATGGATAATAATACATGGAGTTCTAGCATCGTGAGCGGGATGGAGATCAAGTTGGTTTGTTTACACTTTAGATGTGTTGCAGATATTTTAATCTCATGACAGAAAATTGGAGGAATTGTTATTTTATTATTTTCCAAAAAATTTGCTCATTTTTGGTGGAATTTGTTTTTGTCGCACCTTCAACAGAAATGCCTTCATTTGAACGTTTTTACTGATGAAATCAAGCAGATTTTTTCTCCATCAGATGGAATCAGAAAACTTTAAAAGCATTTCAGATCATTTCTAAACATAAAACTCCAGTTTTTATTTCAGAATGAATATTTAAAAAAAAAAAAAAAAAAAATCAGACTTAGCATCAAGTGAACGTGTCGCTAAAGCGTCCATGATTTGTTTTTTTTTTTTTTTGTGCTTCCCTCTGGTTCTCACCACCTTCATCTTATTCCATGGAGAGCTGCACGCTGTCGGTCTGCTGTTGTTGTTGTTGCTGCTGTTGTTGGTCAAACTTCCGAGCTGCAGAAAAAACCAACATGACAGAGTCTCAAATGAAGATCTGAATCCACCTGCTGTGAAGTATCAGACAGTAAATGTTTTCTTTTTCTCCAGCTCTTTTCTACCTGTAGTGGTTCTCAAAGTGTTTCACACGGTACCTCACATTCACTCATTCACACACACATTCATATCTGATGGTCATTGGTACTTAAGTACTTAAGTAAAAAAATTGTGTATCTGTACTTTACTTAAGTAAAATTTAAGACCGATACTTTTACTTTTACTTCACTACATTTTTAGAGTAAATATCTGTACTTTTACTTCGCTACTTTTTAAAAGTGTGTTTTACATTTTTTGTTACATTTTTGTTCAGGAATTTGAAAAATACAAAGGTTTTTTTTTAGCGCATCTTGAAGCCGCATCGCCAAAATCAAAAGAAGCAGTTGATCGGGAGAAGAAGTCATGAATCGAGAAACATTTTCCATTCATTCAAAAACCAAACATCAAATATAAACAAATTAAAAAGAGTCAGAAGATCGTTGTTCGTTGTGTTTACTTCTAAATAAAAAGTTGAGCCATCATTACACGGAGCAGGGGCGGATCTAGAATTTTCCAAAGGGGGGCGGGGCCTTGACAAAGCCAATATATAGTGACTGGGGGGCCTCCCCTCCAAAACATTTTAAAAAATAAGTGTCATTTTCCTCCATTTTGGGGCCCATTCACTGGCCCTTCTAGGGGATAGCTTGACTCGTCCCCTTTTATTTTATTTATTTATTTATTTATTTTATGGACCAAAAGAGGTGGGAGAGGGGGGGGTCACCCCCCTGCAGAGTATTTATCCTGGTTACCATGGTGACACCCTATAGCACAACAAATAACATTTGAATTATGGTTGAATACTTTTACTTTTTACTTAAAAAGTACAATTTACACCAACTACTTTTGTACTTTTACTTAAGTAGATTTTTTTTATTTTTACTTTTACTTAAGTAAATTTTTTGCCTAATTATCTGTACTTTTACTTAAGTACAAAAAGTGAGTACTTCATCTACCACTGGTGATGGTGGGGGGGACACCTCGGCACAAACCAGTGACCCTCTGGTTACAGGACGGTCACCCTATTGACTGAGACATCCTTCCCTTAAACCAACTTAATGAGATGCATATGTAATGATATGCTAATGAGTCGGTGGGGTGTGGAAAAACTCATGAACGATGGTGAGGTGCTGCTCAGCTGTGGTGACGTCTCCCATAAGAGCAAGGAAGTCTGTCACCATGGCAACTGGTCCACGGTCTGTACTTCTTCAGCTCTTTTCTACCCGTGTTGGGTCTCAGTGTTTTACGTCGTGGCACACATTCACACACACATTCATACCTGATGGTGGATGCTGGAAACCACCATCAGGAGACATTGGCACCCTGGCATGAACTCTGGGCAGGGGATTGAACCTGCGACCCCCTGGTTCCAGGACGGCCCCCCTCCCCACTGAGCCCTCGTCCCCCATCCTTCCGTCTCACCCACCCAGTGAGTACATCTCCAGTTGTTGCCGCAGACGAACTTTCTGAAGACTATCGTAGAAGTTTGGTTCAGGACTGCTGCCACCTGCTGGAGGCAAAGCGAAGATCCGCATGATCTTCCTCTTGTTTCTAAATCACAGAAAAAAAAATCATTTGATTTCTATTGAAGATTTTAAGTTTATATTAATCATCTTTAATTTATTCAGAATACGTCATAAATGTGTTTTATTAATACATTCCAGACGGTTTCTGATCAGAAAAAGTACAAATTAAAATCTGAAGTCTGATTAAAGACATTATTTAACATCATTTTTTGTAGATTTTACAAAAACATTTTTTAAATTTTTGCTATATTTTTGTGGGGTTTGTCGCAAAAAAAAGAGCAAATTTAAAATTTGATCCAGTTTTTTTTTTTTTACATTTTCGCATTTTATTTATAAAATTTTAATTTTTTTTTTTGCTAGATTTTACAAAAATATTTATACAATTTTTAGCAAATTTTGCTAAATTATTTAAATGAATAAACTTTTGAAAAATCGCAATGTTTATGAAAGTTTTAGATTTTTTTTCGTTAAAATACAGTTTTGCCAAATTTTATAAAAAATTTTTAGAAAAACTGCAAATTAGAAAAAAAGTCACAATTTTTTTCCCAAAGTTTCACAAATTTTTTTTTTACAAATTTTCAGAAATTCTTGCGAAAAATTTCCACAATTCTTTATTTTTTCTAAACAAATAAACTCGCTTTAATTTTTGCTTCAGAAACATTTTTTAATTTTTATAAATAATTATTTTAATACTAAATACATTATTTTTGGTTTAAATAGTGTTTTTTTTTCTGTTAAATAGATAAATAATTGCCGTACTTTTTAGCGTAGATGAGCAGTCCAAAGCTAACCAGAATCACTAGGAGGTAAACATTGGTCGCTTCGTTCCAGGCTTCATGAACTGAATAATCGATAGATTCTACTTCATTTCCGAGCAGCCCGTGAGCAGCCATCAGGATGCGAGTTAAAATCCCTGAAAACTGAGATTATTTATGATTAAAACAGAGAAAAGAAGAATTTTAGCTTCTGTTCAGTTTGTAAATACAAGAACGTCACTTCCGTTCCGACACTGATAATCTTCCCCCTAAAACACAGACTGTTAAAAAAAAGTGTAATTTTTTAGATTTGTGAAATAAATTTTTGAAAAAAGTATTTAAAATGTATCTGTAATTTAAAAGCTAGAATTATTTTGTTTAAATGATCACCATATAAATTTTTATTTTTTCCTTACTCATATTTTATGAGGATTAATGGTGCGCATGCTCAGTGTAGCTGACTCAGATTTTTTTTTTTCACCCTGCATAGAAGCTTCAATTCTAAGGTGTTTGAAAAACTTAGAAATCAACACAACACAAACATTTTTAAGGATGCAGATTATTTATTTATTTATTAATGCATTGACAGAACATCTGACCACCCCCTCCCCGTCACTAAAAGTTTCTCCATCTAAATGTTTTTATTCTTTCATTTCAAAAGTTCATTTTCAAAATATATTTTTATAATTCATCACCTCACATTAAACCGTTTAAAACAAGATTGATAACGATGGCACCTCCCCTGAGCTTATTTACAGCGCACATGCTCAGTGCTCCCTCTACGCCTCCTGCAGGTCAGCTGGTGGGAGGAGGGGAGCTAGGACATTAAGCATCTAGAAGCTTCCGCACACAGTAAGAAGCTAGGCTAACAGAGCCAGGGCAGGAGGTGAAGGGTGGGGCTTAGGGACTTAGAGGGAGCACTGATTGGTTCACTGCTGTCACATCAGGATGTCCAGTTCGTCTCCGTGGTCGTTCTCTTCTGTTACCCGTAACGACAGCACCTCCTCGTTCAGAAACAGGCCGCTCAGTCGCTCCTTCCGGGCCTGTCGTTGTTCCTTCAGCTGCCGTTTGCGCAGAGCCTTCTGCTGGAGCTTACGCTGCTTGGAGCGTTTCTATGGCGACAGAAGAGACATGTTTTAATAAGCACGTGGGGCTGTTAGGCTAAACCAACGCTAAAACCTGCTGCAGACAGAAGGGACGTTCTGCCACTTAAAAAAATTCTCCTGAAACGTGGGTGAACTCAAAACAAACTTTCATTTGTTCGTCGTCCTCCGCTTATCCAGGGCAGGGTCAACAGCTTCAGACAATAAACCCAGGTTTCTCTAAACCGCCTGCATCCTCCAGCTCACCTGGAAGGATCCTAAGGTGTTCCCTGTCCAGCTGCGAGACATAGTCTCTCCAGCAGGTCCAGGGTCTGCCTCTGGGTCTCCTCCCGATGAGACGTGCCTGAAACACCTCACCAGTGAGGGAGACATCCTAACCAGATGCCCAAACCACACCATCTGGCGTCTCTCAACCCGGAGGAGCAACGGCTGTGCTCCGAGCTCCTCTTGGAGCGCAGAGGTGCCACTCTGCAGAGGAAGATCATTTCAGCCGCTGGTATTTGTGATCTCGTTCTTTCGGTCACCACCCACACTGGTTACCATGGTGAGGATAGAAATGTAGATCCTGGTTACCATGGTGAGGGTAGGAACGTAGATCCTGGTTACCATGGTGAGGGTCGGAACGTAGATCCTGGTTACCATGGTGAGGGTCGGAACGTAGATCCTGGTTACCATGGTGAGGGTAGGAACGTAGATCCTGGTTACCATGGTGAGGGTAGGAACGTAGCTCCTGGTTACCATGGTGAGGGTAGGAACGTAGATCCTGGTTACCATAGTGAGGGTAGGAACGTAGATCCTGGTTACCATGGTGAGGGTAGGAACGTAGATCCTGGTTACCATGGTGAGGGTAGGAACGTAGATCCTGGTTACCATGGTGAGGGTAGGAACGTAGCTCCTGGTTACCATGGTGAGGGTAGGAACGTAGATCCTGGTTACCATAGTGAGGGTAGGAACGTAGATCCTGGTTACCATGGTGAGGGTAGGAACGTAGATCCTGGTTACCATGGTCAGGGTAGGAACGTAGATCCTGGTTACCATGGTCAGGGTAGGAACGTAGATCCTGGTTACTGTGGTGTTGGTTAAAGCTTGATGTTAAACTAGAGCACTGAGGTTTACGTTAGCATGCTGCTAACTGTTATAACCAGTGTTTATTACAGACAGAAAGTTTGATTTAGTGTCTGGACTCGCTTCCTAACAGGACGATCCCAGTGGTTTAATGTGTAGTGGAAAATTCTCTCCTGTGTTACCGTGGTAACGTACTCAGGATGGAAGGGTGAGTCTTACCTTAGAATCTCGTATCCGTTCAGCAGCGCTGGACAGATTCCCATCGCTGTGCGCGCGGCTGATGTTGCTCCCGCTGCAGGCGGACGCCGTTCCTCCTGAAAACAAGGCCGACATCCTTACTGAACAGAGTCACGTGTGTTTTGTTTTGTCATTTTTTGACGTCGCATGGTGTTTTTTTTTTTTTTTATAAATTAGGAACAATCTTTGATCTTAAACAAAGCATAAAAGCTGCTCATTTTTTCTTCTTCAGGAAAACATGATAACGTGTGTCCTGTAGGTGTGTGTTTACCTGCTGTAGAGTGGGAGGAGCCAGTGGAAGAGCTGGACGAGCTAATCATGCTAGCAGCGCTGCTGCTGCTGTGGCTGCTTCGCTTACAACCGCCGCGCTGCCGCGGACCGTGCTCTCTGATGTAGTTACGCACCTGTGGGGAGAGGCGAGGTTAAAGCTGTGCCGTGAGGATGGAAGGGGGCGTGGCTTACCTGTTTGAGTTTCTCGTCGGTGAGGCAGTTCAGCTCGATGATGAACTCGCTGTCGGTGGGAGAAATCTGAGCAGACGGGTCGATGATCTTTATGATGTCCAGCTGTTCACGCAGACCCATCTCCGTGCTCACTTTACGGCTCAGGTACTCGATGTACTCCACCTGCACGGAAAGGAAGGGGCGGGGTTAAACTGATGGAATTACATCTTCAGTAGTAGAGTGTGTGTCCTTGGACTGGTTCGAATCCCACTGAGCTGCCGTATAATGCAGCACAGTAACGTCCCCCTGAGGGACTAATAAGGGCATAAAAAAAACAATTAATGTGAGTCTCTGAAAGAGTTAAAAACCTGCTCGTCGTTGGTCATGGCGCTCCAGGGAAGCTCGTCCAAGTTACGGTGAGCGTGCAGCTTCGGCTTCCTCTTGGAAAACAAACAGGGAGAACTGGGAACGCTGGGAATGATGTCAGAGAGGACGTCGCTGCCGCTGGCGATGTCACTTCCTGGTAACTGAGAGGAAACACAGTAAGGTCACTTCCTGGTAACAGATTAGAAACACCTGCTGTCATCGTTTAGGCCTGCAGATTAAAAACAGGTGTGGCTTATGTTTGTATGACAGTGGTGGATGAAGTACTCACTTTTTGTACTTAAGTTAAAAAAAAAAAAAAAAATCTACTTAAGTAAAAGTACAAAAGTAGTTGGTGTAAATTTTACTTTTTAAGTAAAAAGTAAAAGTATTTGATCATAATTCAAATGTTATTTTTTGTGCTATAGTGTGTCACCATGGTAACCAGGATAAATACTCTGCAGCGGTGTGACCCCCCTCTCCCGCCTCTTTTGGTCCACAAAAAAAAATAAAATAAAATCAGTCACTATATATTGGCTTTGTCAAAGCCCCATCCCCCTTTGGAAAATTCTAGATCCGCCCCTACTCTGTGTAACGATTGCTCAACTTTTTATTTAGAAGTAAAAACAACGAACAACGATCTTCTGACTCTTTTTAATTTTTACTATATTTGATGTTTGGTTTTTGAATAAATGGAAAATGTTTCTCGATTCATGACTTCTTCTCCCGATCAACTGATTCTTTTGATTTTGGCGATGCGGCTTCAAGATGCACTAAAAAAAAAACTGTGTATTTTTCAAATTCCTGAACAAAAATGTAACAAAAAATGTAAAACACACTTTTAAAAAATAGCGAAGTAAAAGTACAGATATTTACTCTAAAAATGTAGTGAAGTAAAAGTAAAAAGTACCGGTTTTAAATTTTACTTAAGTAAAGTACAGATACACAATTTTTTTACTTAAGTACAGTAATGAAGTACATTTACTTCGTTACGTTCCACCACTGTTGTATGAAATGTCCTTTCTTTAAAAATGTAGTGGGTGTGGCCTTTTTTAACAAAAACAAGCTAAAAAAGGTATTTTGTGCAAAATAAAGTTTTTATGATGGCAGTGACTTTGGATGCACAAAGTGGTTTCACTGAGAAAATTTGTAAGTGAGGTACGTTCTATAGACCAGAATATTGTTTTAATGGCGTCTTATATTTAACGTTACCACGGCAACCAGCGTGCGTTCCTACACATTTAGACCGGTCTGTGAAACCAGTATCAGACACTGAACCGGTTCGTGGTTCAGAAAAACAGGGCATGAGAGAGCGAGCGTACCTGCCACTCAAACTCGCTGTCGGACCAATCCCAGTAGGTGCTGATGGAAGAGGAGACGTCGCTGCAAACACTGCCCTCCGGAAACAGATCCAGAGACGTTAGTTCCTGATCGTCCAGGAGAGAGTAACAATCGTCTTGGTCGCCCACGGATACGGAGGAGAAAAGCTCCTCGCTGCACTCGGAGCTGGCGACGCTCGTCCCACAGGAAGTCAGGTTCCACCTGAAACGCACACACACACACCTTATAGAAAAGTTCGGAGTCTGAAGAGGAATGTTTCTCTCTGACCTGTTGCTGTGGAAACGATGCAGCGGATCGGTTCGGTGACAGGATGAAAGCTGGCAGCTGAAATCACTGACGTTCAGGGTTCCCACGTCGCTCAGAGTGGTTCTCTGAGAGAGGAGGGGGAACGGCTCCTCGGGGGCCAGAAACTTCTCATACAGAGAGTCAGACATGATGAGCTCAACCTGCAGGGTAAACATCATCAGTTACTAAGCAACGCAGAAACAAACCAATAGAAATCATTTAACAAGCCTGTGCACGCCTGCTTCTAATGATGTGGGAGTGTATGGATTTAAACTCGTCTCAAACAATCTGAAACCCAATAAAAAAAAAAATCTGAATATTTACGTTCCATTTTCTTCCACTTATCTGGGGCCAGGTCGAGAAACCCAGGCTTCTCCCCGGCTGCATCCTCTAGCTCACCCAGGAGGATCCTGAGGTGTTCCCTGTCCAGCTGTGAGACATAGTCTCTCCAGCAGGTCTGGGTTCTGCCTATTGGTCTCCTCCTGGTAGGACGTGCCTGAAACACCTCACCATTAGGGAGACATCCTAACCAGATGCCCAAACCACACCATCTGGCGTCTCTCAACCCGGAGGAGCAACGGCTGTGCTCCGAGCTCCTCTTGGAACGCAGAGCTGCCACTCTGCAAGGAAGATCATTTCAGCCGCTGGTATTCGTGATCTCGTTCTTTCGGTCACCACCCACACTGGTTACCATGGTGAGGATAGAAATGTAGATCCTGGTTACCATGGTGAGGGTAGGAATGTAGATCCTGGTTACCATGGTGAGGATAGAAATGTAGATCCTGGTTACCATGGTGAGGGTAGGAACGTAGATGCTGGTTACCATGGTGAGGATAGAAATGTAGATCCTGGTTACCATGGTGAGGATAGGAATGTAGATCCTGGTTACCATGGTGAGGGTAGGAACGTAGATGCTGGTTACCATGGTGAGGGTAGGAACGTTAGGGTTAGGGAAGCATCCTAACCAGATACCTCAACCACCCTATCCGGCTTCTCTCGACCCGGCGGAGCAAAGGCTCTACTCTGAGCTCCTCCCAGATGGCAGAGCTCCTCCTTCTATCTCTGACAGAGACCCTGCCCACCCTGCAGAAGAAGCTCATTTCATCCGCTTGTATCCATGACCTCGTTCTTTCTGGTAGATCGACTGGTAAATTCAGAGCTTTGCTTTTCGTCTCAGCTTTTTCTGCGCCCAACGAATTGATGCAGCATCCTGATTATTGCAGACGCTGCACAGATCCCTACCAAAAAAATAACAATTATTTCCTTCTTTTCTAAATAAAACAGCAGCTGGTTTTGTGAGGCACAGGTCACAGTGTTTTCAGGAAAGCCTTTATTTGTCCCACTATGGAGAAATGGAAAAAAAGTTAAGCAAAGAACGAGAAAAAAATACGAAAAATAGACAAGAGTGCAGGAGCTGTTTTAATTTAAGCAGCATGAAATTTATAATTAGCATCAATTTAAAGGAACAAAAACAAACGTTGAGCCTGGGTTTCCCGCCTGAGGGTGTTGCCCCGCGACCCGACCCCAGATAAACACAAGACAACGGAAGAACTTAATATTTTTAACACCTTTAAAAATGAGTGGATTAAATAAAAAAAATCTTAATGCAGTTTTAATGAAAAACAATTTAAAAAAACAAAACAAAAATAGTAATATTTCTGGATATAAATTAGTTCAAATTTATATTAGTTTATGATGAAAAAAGCTTTGTGTAATAAAATAAATAGAAACAAAATTTAAACAGATTAAAAAAACTTACGCGTTTTTGAAAAATCATATTTTTAGATGCTAATTAATTAAGAGTTTATATAGTAATTTTTTAAAAGAAAAAATTACTAAGTGAAAAAAACAAGAAGAAAAATAACCCCAAATATAAACAAATGATTTTTATCTTTAGCTTTGATGCTAATTGATACTTGAGAAAAGCTTTTAATTAAAATTTTACTTATGGATGTAAATTATTAAGACTTTAAATTACTTTTTATTAAGTTTAACCGTAAAAAACGTGTCTAAAATATATTTAAAAAACATAAACAGATTATTTTAGCTCTGATGCTAATAAATGCTAACAGAAGCGTTTACATCCCATAATTCATCTTTAATCAGAACTAAAACACACAAACACGCGAAAGAAAATGTTAAATATTCAAGAGTTTATGATAAAAAATAGAACATTTTAAAAACAAACCTTTTAAATCTTCAAAAAGAAAAACAACTAAAACTCTTCCTCCATTTGCAAAAATCCTTTGATCAAATCTCGCGAGATTTTTTAGGATATTTACCTCTCAGGTCTTGTATCGATCCAATACCAGTAATGTTCTTTTATCACATTTATTTTTTAATAAAACAAAATATTTCAAATACACAAACATAAAAAAAACGTGTATTTTATTGAAATTTGAAAAAATACAACTTTGACGGCAAACGGAAAGAATTATTTATCAGTTTCGACCCGATCTCGATCCAAAGTGTTATTATTTGAGTATCGATGTTTATCACGTGAGATGAATGCGGAAGTTAAACATATAATTCTGTGCTTTTTTTAAAATAATAAATAATCAGTTTTTTTCTAAAGATCTTTAATTAAAATCATGTTTTCCGGCAGCATGAAGGATACCAGTTTCCTGGGAAGCAGGATACCTGCAGAAATCCTCTTAATGTCCAACAATCTGAAAGATATCGATCAGGATTTATTCAGAAAATTACTTAAAGGTAAAAAAAAAAAAAAACTAACTTTAATCTGATTATGTTTAATTTTTTTATAAATAAATTTGTTGTTTTATTAAATAATCAAAGAGCAAAAATGTTTAAAATGCAAATAAGAAAACCATCATCTCAGCACCCACTTGGTGGAACAACTGCTTTGTGGAACATGACAGCTGGGTGGAATGTGGGTTACCATGGTAACGATGTTTTGCAGCTCCAGTGAATCCTAATAAGATGTTAAACTGTCTCTAAAAGCTCCACATGTTGATCCTTCACTGTGGTGGAACAACACCAGCAGGCCACCATCTTTAGTTCCATAGTGAAGCCGGGTATGTTCAGACGGGAAGCACTGCTGATGTAACTCAGAAGATCCTTCTGGACATCTCCACACATCCATAAAGACTACACATCCCTCACTGATGAAGGAGATCAGCTCTTCAAACTACAATAAAACAAAAAAAACCCCAAAACATCCAACACTGTGGAACGCTACACGGACGTACTGCCATCACAAGTAGCACATTTTTCATGACTGAAAAAAAGTTTCAGCTAAAATGTGTTTTATCTAGAGACAATGTGATGATAGCGGCCATGCTGATTGGTCTAGAGACAGTGTGATGAGAGCGGCCATGCTGATTGGTCTAGAGACAGTGTGGTGAGAGCTGCCATGCTGATTGGGCTAGAGACAGCGTGGTGAGAGCGGCCATGCTGATTGGTCTAGAGACAGTGTGGTGAGAGCGGCCATGCTGATTGGTCTAGAGACAGTGTGGTGAGAGCGGCCATGCTGATTGGTCTAGAGACAGTGTGGTGAGAGCTGCCATGCTGATTGGTCTAGAGACAGTGTGATGAGAGCGGCCATGCTGATTGGTCTAGAGACAGTGTGGTGAGAGCGGCCATGCTGATTGGGCTAGAGACAGCGTGGTGAGAGCGGCCATGCTGATTGGTCTAGAGACAGTGTGGTGAGAGCGGCCATGCTGATTGGTCTAGAGACAGTGTGGTGAGAGCTGCCATGCTGATTGGGCTAGAGACAGCGTGGTGAGAGCGGCCATGCTGATTGGTCTAGAGACAGGGTGGTGAGAGCGGCCATGCTGATTGGTCTAGAGACAGTGTGGTGAGAGCGGCCATGCTGATTGGTCTAGAGACAGTGTGGTGAGAGCGGCCATGCTGATTGGTCTAGAGACAGTGTGGTGAGAGCTGCCATGCTGATTGGTCTAGAGACAGTGTGATGAGAGCGGCCATGCTGATTGGTCTAGAGACAGTGTGGTGTGAGCGGCCATGCTGATTGGGCTAGAGACAGCGTGGTGAGAGCGGCCATGCTGATTGGTCTAGAGACAGCGTGGTGAGAGCGGCCATGCTGATTGGTCTAGAGACAGTGTGGTGAGAGCTGCCATGCTGATTGGGCTAGAGACAGCGTGGTGAGAGCGGCCATGCTGATTGGTCTAGAGACAGCGTGGTGAGAGCGGCCATGCTGATTGGTCTAGAGACAGTGTGGTGAGAGTGGCCATGTTGATTGGGCTAGAGACAGCGTGGTGAGAGCGGCCATGCTGATTGGTCTAGAGACAGGGTGGTGAGAGCGGCCATGCTGATTGGTCTAGAGACAGTGTGGTGAGAGCGGCCATGCTGATTGGGCTAGAGACAGCGTGGTGAGAGCGGCCATGCTGATTGGTCTAGAGACAGTGTGGTGAGAGCGGCCATGCTGATTGGTCTAGTGACAGCGTGGTGAGAGCGGCCATGCTGATTGGTCTAGAGACAGCGTGGTGAGAGCGGCCATGCTGATTGGTCTAGAGACAACGTGGTGAGAGCGGCCATGCTGATTGGTCTAGAGACAGTGTGGTGAGAGCGGCTATGCTGATTGGTCTAGAGACAGTGTGGTGAGAGCGGCCATGCTGATTGGTCTGGAGACAGCGTGGTGAGAGCGGCCATGCTGATTGGTCTAGAGACAGTGTCACTGAGGAAAAGACAGGAAGCGGAGATGTTTGTAGCAGAGATGAAGATGCTGAGGATCTCTCTGGGAGTGACCAGGATGGACAGGATCAGAGGAACAGCACATGTTAGAGGTTTTAAAGTCAGAGAGGTCAGACTGAGATGGTTTGGACATGTTCAGAGGAGAGAGAGGAACTACCAGGCAGGAGGCCTAGACGAAGGAGTGTATTACCGGTGTTATACTGGTGTTGTTTTGGTGTCGTTCCAGCTGTGGTGGGCTCTCTGGAGGGGAAGGACTGCAGGGAGGTCATGAGGTCCATCTCAGACAGCTGTGGAGTCTCTCAGGAGAAACTCAGCCACGTGGTGGCGGGCATGCACCGACTGCTGGCCGAGGCTGTACGAGTGAACCCCGCCTCGCTCAAGCAGGAGGTGAGACACACACAAATACTCTACACACACCCTGTACACACATACACACTCTCACACACACGCTCACACACACAAATACTCTACACACACCCTGTACACACACTCTCACACACACGCTCACACACACAAATACTCTACACACACCCTGTACACACACACACACTCTCACACACAAATACTCTACACACACCCTGTACACACTCACACACACACAAACACGCTCACACACACAATTACTCTACACACACCCTGTACACACACACACACACTCACACACACAAATACTCTACACACACCCCGTACACACACACACCATATTAACATGTAACACACAGACTTTCACATACACTCCCTACACTCACACACACACACACACACCATATTAACATCTTACACACACACGCTCACTCACAAATACTCTACACACACCCTGTACACAGACACACACACCATATTAACATCTAACACACACACACGCTCTCACACACAAATACTCTACACAAACTGTACACACAACATGTACACACACACACAATATTAACATCTTACACGCTCACTCACAAATACTCTACACACACCCTGTACACAGACACACACACCATATTAACACCTAACACACATTTGCTCACACACATCCTATTTACAGACATGCACAGCAAACACGGTCACACACCCTATTAACACTCTACACACACAATACACAGATTCACACACACATTCACACACAGCCTATACACAGACACACACTACTCACATGCACACACACCCCACACAAACAAGCTTGCAGACACACCCTGCACACACATTCACACTCACTCATACTCACTCACTATACAAGCACAAATGTACACACACACACACACTCTCTCAGGCACTCACACACTTTCTGAAGTGTGTAAAACTCTGTGATTTTTCAGGTTTTTAAAGAAGATCTGAGAGATCTGAAGTAAGTTTGATGTCCTGATCTACCTCACCCCGCCTCCCTGATCTACCTCCCCGTAGCTACACCATCCTCACTAGTCTCTAACCGTCTCTAACCCATCTCTAACCGTCTCTAACCCATCTCTAACCGTCTCTAACCGTCTCTAACCGTCTCTAACTCGTCTCTAACCCTCTCTAATTGTCTCTAACCGTCTCTAACCCGTCTCTAACCCATCTCTAACCCGTCTCTAACCCGTCTCTACCCGTCTCTAACCCTCTCTAACCCTCTCTCTCCCGTCTCTAACCCTCTCCAACCGTCTCTAACCCGTCTCTACCCGTCTCTAACCGTCTCTAACCCTCTCTCTCCCGTCTCTAACCCGTCTCTAACCATGTCTAACCCGTCTCTAACCCGTCTCTAACCCGTCTCTACCCGTCTCTAACCCTCTCTAACCCTCTCTCTCCCGTCTCTAACCCTCTCCAACCGTCTCTAACCCGTCTCTACCCGTCTCTAACCGTCTCTAACCCTCTCTCTCCCGTCTCTAACCCGTCTCTAACCATGTCTAACCCGTCTCTAACCCGTCTCTAACCCTCTCTAACCCTCTCTAACCGTCTCTAACCCGTCTCTAACCGTCTCTAACCGTCTCTAACCGTCTCTAACCCGTCTCTAACCGTCTCTAACCGTCTCTAACCGTCTCTAACCGTCTCTAACCCGTCTCTAACCGTCTCTAATCCGTCTCTAACCGTCTCTAACCCGTCTCTAACCGTCTCTAACCGTCTCTAGCCCGTCTCTAACCCGTCTCTAACTCGTCTCTAACCGTCTCTAACCGTCTCTAACCGTCTCTAACCGTCTCTAATCCGTCTCTAACCGTCTCTAACCCTCTCTAACCCTCTCTAACCCTCTCTAACCGTCTCTAACCGTCTCTAACCGTCTCTAGCCCGTCTCTAACCCGTCTCTAACTCGTCTCTAACCGTCTCGAACCGTCTCTAACCGTCTCTAATCCGTCTCTAACCGTCTCTAACCGTCTCTAACCCTCTCTAACCCTCTCCAACCGTCTCTAACCCGTCTCTACCCGTCTCTAACCGTCTCTAACCCTCTCTAACCGTCTCTAACCGTCTCTAACCCTCTCTAACCCTCTCTAACCCTCTCTAACCGTCTCTAACCGTCTCTAACCGTCTCTAGCCCGTCTCTAACCCGTCTCTAACTCGTCTCTAACCGTCTCGAACCGTCTCTAACCGTCTCTAATCCGTCTCTAACCGTCTCTAACCGTCTCTAACCCTCTCTAACCCTCTCCAACCGTCTCTAACCCGTCTCTGCCCGTCTCTAACCGTCTCTAACCCTCTCTAACCGTCTCTAACCGTCTCTAACCCTCTCTAACCCTCTCTAACCGTCTCAAACCCGTCTCTAACCCGTCTCTAACCGTCTCTAATCCGTCTCTAACCGTCTCTAACCCTCTCTAACCCTCTCCAACCGTCTCTAACCCGTTTCTACCCGTCTCTAACCGTCTCTAACCCTCTCTAACCGTCTCTAACCGTCTCCAACCGTCTCAAACCCGTCTCTAACCCGTCTCTAACCGTCTCTAACCCTCTCTCTCCCGTCTCTAACCCGTCTCTAACCGTCTCTAACCCGTCTCTAACCCTCTCTAACCGTCTCTAACCCTCTCTAACCGTCTCTAACCGTCTCTAACCCTCTCTAACCGTCTCTAACCGTCTCCAACCGTCTCTAACCCGTCTCTACCCGTCTCTAACCGTCTCTAACCCGTCTCTACCCGTCTCTAACCGTCTCTAACCGTCTCTAACCGTCTCTAACCGTCTCTAACCCGTCTCTAACCGTCTCTAATCCGTCTCTAACCCTCTCTAACCCTCTCTCTCCCGTCTCTAACCCGTCTCTAACCGTCTCTAACCATGTCTAACCCGTCTCTAACCCGTCTCTAACCCTCTCTAACCCTCTCTAACCGTCTCTAACCGTCTCTAACCCGTCTCTAACCGTCTCTAATCCGTCTCTAACCGTCTCTAACCGTCTCTAACCCGTCTCTAACCCATCTCTAACCATCTCTAACCGTCTCTAACCGTCTCTAATCCGTCTCTAACCGTCTCTAACCGTCTCTAACCCTCTCTAACCCTCTCTAACCATCTCTAACCGTCTCTACCCGTCTCTAACCGTCTCTAACCCTCTCTAACCGTCTCTAACCGTCTCTAACCCTCTCCAACCGTCTCTAACCCGTCTCTAACCTGTCTCTAACCCTCTCTAACCGTCTCTAACCCGTCTCTAACCCTCTCCAACCGTCTCTAACCCGTCTCTAACCGTCTCTAACCCGTCTCTACCCGTCTCTAACCCTCTCTAACCGTCTCTAACCCTCTCTAACCGTCTCTAACCCGTCTCTAACCGTCTCTAACCCTCTCTAACCCTCTCTAACCGTCTCTAACCCTCTCTAACCGTCTCTAACCCTCTCTAACCGTCTCTAACCCGTCTCTACCCGTCTCTAACCCTCTCTAACCGTCTCTAACCCTCTCTCCCGTCTCTAACCCTCTCTAACCCTCTCTAACCGTCTCTAACCCTCTCTAACCGTCTCTAACCCGTCTCTAACCGTCTCTAACCGTCTCTAACCCGTCTCTAACCATCTCTAACCGTCTCTAACCCTCTCTAACTGTCTCTAACCCGTCTCTAACCCTCTCTAACCGTCTCTAACCCTCTCCAACTGTCTCTAACCCGTCTCTAACCGTCTCTAATCCGTCTCTAACCGTCTCTAACCGTCTCTAACCCTCTCTAACCGTCTCTAACCCTCTCTAACTGTCTCTAACCCGTCTCTAACCGTCTCTATCCCGTCTCTAACCGTCTCTAATCCGTCTCTAACCGTCTCTAACCGTCTCTAACCCTCTCTAACCCTCTCTAACCGTCTCTAATCCGTCTCTAACCGTCTCTAACCCGTCTCTACCCGTCTCTAACCGTCTCTAACCGTCTCTAACCGTCTCTAACCCGTCTCTAACCGTCTCTAACCCTCTCTAACCGTCTCTAACCCTCTCCAACCGTCTCTAACCCGTCTCTACCCGTCTCTAACCGTCTCTAACCGTCTCTAACCGTCTCTAACCCGTCTCTAACCGTCTCTAACCCTCTCTCTCCCGTCTCTAACCGTCTCTAACCCTCTCTAACCCTCTCTAAGCCTCTCCAACCGTCTCTAACCCGTCTCTACCCGTCTCTAACCGTCTCTAACCGTCTCTAACCGTCTCTAACCCGTCTCTAACCGTCTCTAACCCTCTCTCTCCCGTCTCTAACCGTCTCTAACCGTCTCTAACCGTCTCTAACCCGTCTCTAACCGTCTCTAACCCTCTCTCTCCCGTCTCTAACCGTCTCTAACCGTCTCTAACCCGTCTCTAACCCTCTCTAACCGTCTCTAATCCGTCTCTAACCGTCTCTAACCGTCTCTAACCGTCTCTAACCCTCTCTAACCGTCTCTAATCCGTCTCTAACCGTCTCTAACCCTCTCTAACCGTCTCTAACCCTCTCTAACTGTCTCTAACCCGTCTCTAACCGTCTCTAACCCGTCTCTAACCGTCTCTAATCCGTCTCTTACCCTCTCTAACCGTCTCTAATCCGTCTCTAACCGTCTCTAACCCTCTCTAACCGCCTTTAATCCGTCTCTAACCGTCTCTAACCCGTCTCTA
>LR738561.1:17152500-17175000 GCA_902685375.1 Neostethus bicornis
TCACTCCGACTGCATCCTCCAGCTCACCCAGGAGGATCCTGAGGTGTTCCACAGCCAGCAGGTCAGGGGCCTGGCTCTTGGTCTCTTCCCAGTTGGACGTATAGTAACTGAAACACCTCACCAGTGAGGGAGACCTCCTAACCAGATGCCCGAACCACCCCATCTGACTTGTCTCAACCTGGAAGACAAATGGTTCTACTCTGAGCTCCTCCCAGATGGCAGAGCTCCTCCCTCTATCTCTGAGTGAGACCCCACCCACCCTGCAGAGGAAGGAGATTGGAACGTAGATCAACTGGTAAATCACAAGCTGTGTTTTTCGTCTCAGCTCTCTCTTTACCACGACTGACCGATGCAGCGTCCTGGTTATTACAGACGCAGATCTCCGGCTGTGAAAAAGCCCCGAGATACTTAAACTCCTCCACTTGGGGCAGGACGCTGTCCCTGACCCTTAGGAGGCATTCCACCCTTTTCCGGGCGAGGACCACGGTCTCGGATTTGGAGGCTCTAATTCCCATCCCGGCCGCTTCACACTCGGCAGCAAATCGATCCAGTGAGAGCTGGAGATCACGGTCCGATGAAGCCAACAGAACCACATCATCTGCAAAAAGCAGAGATCTGATCCTGAAGTCACCAAACCGGATCCCTCCAACGCCTCGGCTGCGCCTAGATATTTTGTCCATAAAGGTGATGAACAGAATCGGTGACAAAGGGCAGCCTTGGTGGAGTCCAACTCTCACTGGAAATGGAATCGACATACTGCCAGCTATACGGACCAAGCTCTGGCTCCGGTCGTACAGAGATCGGCCAGCCCGTACTAAGGGCTCCGAGACTCTGTACTCCTGGAGCGCCCCCCACAGGAGTCCCCTAGGGACACGATCGAATGCCTTCTCCAGATCCACAAAACACATGTGGACTGGTTGGACTCCCATGATCCTTTGAGACCATGTTTACAGTGTTTACATTAATAAAGTAAACAGAGATGTATTAATACACATGTTTCCATGGAAACAGATTGTTTCCTAATGAATAACTAATTATGGGTCAGAATCTGATCTCCTGCAGGGTCACCTCCTCCTGTTACCAGGTGACCCACATTACGGCAGTATGAGAGTGTGTGTGTGTGTGTGTGTGTGTGTGGTGGGGTGTTCTCCCCTTACGTAACTAGTCTCCTCATTTTCATAAATCTACATGTGGTGTGTGTGAGTGTGTGTGTGTCGTCCAGTCTGCAGGATTAAGTTCACAGGCGAGACCGTCTGACCCACATCCCAACCCTCCCTCTCTGCTGCAGCAGGACTTATTATGGGATGTCCTGAACCATGACTCAGTTTATTTTTTATTCTAATTTAATAAATAGATTTAATATTAAACAGTTAATATTTTATTTCACAAATTTTTTGTCTTTGTCACAAAATAAATAAATAATTAAGCAATCTACTGAACCGTTTATTGCTAATAGGGTCATGGGGGGAGCCGGAGCCTGATTCAGGTGAGAGGCAGGGTACACCCCTAACAGGTCACCAGTCTGTAGCGGGGCCACACATACACACACACACACACACACTCTTAGAGGCAGTTTCATAGCAGAAAACCAACCTCACACTAGTGTTTTTGGAGGAAACCAGAGAAAACCCACACATACACAGGGAGAACATGCAAACTACACACAGAAATTTAAGAGCTTAAATATTCGCCCCCACTCAGAGAATCAAACCCCAAATCTTCTTGCCGTGAGGTGACCGTGGTAACCACCGCACCACCGTTCAGTCTTTAAAATGAAGATTAAAATCTTTTAAAGTAACTATGATGGTATGTTTTATACATACAGAGTGTGACGTACCGGTCAGACCCCCATATACGGTCACGAGGGGTCCTGGGGGTTGTGGGGGGCGGGGATTCCCATGAGGAAACACTAGACTAAGACACAGAATAAAACAAGATAAAAACCAATAAAATAAGTTCAAACTTTTTAAGAAATAATTCCTAAAAGTAAATCAGAAAAAATGAAAATAGATCCTAAACAGAAATCACTACAGTACGTACACATGGAGGAGCGGGGCGGCCTCTCAGTGAGAGGGTTTGAGGTTTGAGTCCCGGAGCAGGGGTGAGGTTTCAAACACTGTCCTTTCTGTGTGGAGTTTGCATGTTCCACATGTATCTGCGTGGGTTTCCTCCGGTTTCCTCCCACCCTCCAAAAAGATGCACGTTAGGTTGATTGACCGGTGCCAAATTGCCCCTATGAATGAGTGTGTGTGTGGATGGTTGTATGTGTGTGACCCTGCGACAGACTGGCGACCTGTTCGGGGTGTACCCTGCCCCTCACCTTGAATCAGCCGGGATGGGCTTCAGCATCCACCGGAACCCCATAAGGGATAGACGGATGAGAAGATGACTGACTGACATGTTAGGTTGATTGTCTGTCCTTGGAATGAGTGTGTGTGTGTGTGTGTGTGTGTGTCTGTGTGTGTGTCTGTGTGTGTGTCTGTGTGTGTGTGTGTGTGTGGCTCCGTCACAGACTGATCGGGGTGTACCTTCCTCTCACCTGAAATCAGCAGGGATAGGCTCCAGCACCCCCTGTGATCCCATCAAGGGTGTGTTTCAGAAAACAAAACGAGAAATTCTCATTAAATTTCTGTTCATTAAGAATAAAAAAGATTTATGAATAAAATCATTTGGTCTTAAACAGATTAATTAATGGATTAATTAGCAGTTAGTTTGGTTTTTTTCTTCAATAAAACTACAGATTAATAATTGTATAACATTTAATCCCCCTGTTAGCCCCCCCCCCCCCCACACACACACACACACACACACACACTCTGACCCAGTCAGGATCCAGCAGCATGGAGGTTAGACACACACACCCTCCTTCATTCCACCACAACATGTAAAGTATGACACACTTTGTGTGTGTGTGTGTGTGTGTGTGTGTGTGTGTGTGTGTGTGTGTGTGTGTGTGTGTGTGTTACAGCTTTATGTAACAGTGGCTCCTCCCCCCGTTCTACCGGTGGGGAGGGGGGGAGGATGAGGGAGGCTTTCCTCTGACACCAGTTTGTTCTTTCACACTGAAACACGAAGCAGCGATGAGCCGCGTGGAGCCAACAGGACACACTCACACAGGACACACTCACACAGGACACACTCACACAGGACACACTCACACAGGACACACTCACACAGGACACACTCTGTAGGAAGACACAGAGGATGGAGCACCTGGAGGAGGAACCAGAGGAACACCTACAGGGTCACGGAGATGAACTAGGAGGACACGAGGATGACCTGGGTGATCATGAAAATCACCTGAGAGGACAGAACGATGACCAAGTAGGACATGACGATGCCCTGGGAGGTGATAGAGATGACCTAGGTGTTCATGAGGCTGACCTGGGTGTTCATGAGGATGACCTCCGAGGCCACAGAGACCAGTTGAGTAGTTGTGGAGATCCTGGAAACATCCGTGAATCCTTTGAAGAACTGCCTCCATCTCCTCTGTTCATGTTGGATGGACACCTGCAGCAGGTGTGTTCGTGCTGCTTGGAGACGAGCACGTGCACACGCGTGGACAGGGTCGTCCTGGCTGGTAAGCATTCTGTTATGAAACAGTGAGCCTGCAGCTGGATCACAGCTGGACCACAGCTGGACCACAGCTGGACCACAGCTGGATCACTTTTTCTTTCTGAATTGTAAAGATCAGAATTTATTTATGTGAATTTTAATTCAGGAGGTTACACGGGGTGCAGTGGTCAGTATGGGGACTTCTCAGCTACAAGGTGTAGGGTTCTATTCCAAGAGTGGGGGTGAAGCTTTTGAAACATTGGTCTTTCTGTGTGTAGTTTACATGTTCTCCCTGTATGTGTGGATTTTCTCTGGTTTCCTCCAAAAACAAACATGTTAGGTTTATTGGCTGCTATTTTACCCCTGGGAATGTGTGTGTGTGTGTGTGTGTGTGTGTGTGTGTGTGTGTGTGTGTGTGTGTGTGTGTGTGTGTGTGTGTGTGTGTGTGTGTGTGTGTGGCCCTGCAACAGACTGGTGACCTGTTCGGGGTGTATCCTTCCAATTGCTTGAAATCAGCTGGGATAGACTCCAGCACCTTCTTGCTGTGGGACCACCGTGCACCTCCGTGCACCCCCATGCACCCCCATGCACCACACACTGTAAATCTTAATCCAGTATAAATTCACTATTTGTTTCTTTCTGTCTGAATTTGTTAAAGTGTCTCATAATTTATTTTGTTTTCCTTCATTTTTGGATAAAAACATTACCTTTAAGAGGTTTTTTTGAAGGAGTTTAAAGTGAATTCTTTCTCTCAGTGTGTTTATCGATGACATCATTTACATGTGTTAGATAATTAGACTTAATTTCATTTCCATCCAGTTAAAAACAAACTAAATCTGGTCCGTTTGGCTAAAAATGAACATAAAAGCTGAATAAAGCAGATAAAATAATAAATGTGTTGGATAACAGGTCAGTGGAGCAAACGTGACATCATGACGTTACGTAACCTCAGACATACAGAATGTAGGTCACACATTCCAGGTCAGCAGAAAAAAGAAACACTTCCTTCTTCTTTGGTTTTAAAGATGTTTGTAGATTAAAAAAAGACATTAAGACTTTATTATTATTAATTATATTATTATTGTATCATATACATACTGTTTGTATATTTTCTCTTGACCTGTTGGGGGTGTACCCTGCCTCTCTCCTTGAATCAGCCAGGATAGGTTTCGGCACGCCCAGTGACCCTGTTAAGGATAAGTGTTTCATGAGAAGAAACCTGGTGACTGGAATTCCAGGAATACCTGTTACTTGGGCAACGCTGAAAAAAAAAAGACCAATATTAATGTTACCATGACAACAACGATTGTTGTGTTATGGATGCTGACAGTTGACAGCGGTTGTTGTTTATTTTGAAGAACAACAAAAGCTAGCCATTGCTAACTGTTAGTAGTTTGTTAGTTTTTAAAATATTGAACTAGGATGAGTCTGGTTTGATACCTATGAGGAGCTGTGGTCTCCCTGCGAAACAGAACCTGCTAAGAAATCTGTTTGTTACCACTCAGCCACCGGTAACAATTAATCTATCAGATTATAAAAGTCTTCTCTTCTATCGTCTTCTGCTTAACTGGGGTCGGGTCAAGGGGGCAACACCCTCAGACAGAAAGCCTACCGTTCTCTCACCCCGCCTGCATCCTCCATCTCACCCTAAGGCTTGCCTCGGACCTGCTGGAGAGACTGTCTCATAGCAAGGAACACCTCAGGATCTCCTCCCGTTGTGATGTGCCTGAACATCTTACTAGCAAGGCACTTGGGAGGCATCTGGTTAGAGAGAAGCCGTAACACCCCATCTGGCTTCTCTTGACCCAGAGGAGCAGCAGCTTGATTCCGTCCAGAAATTTCAAAATCAGTGCATGTAATCTGTAGAAACGTCAGGGGATTCACGTCAGAAATGGATTCATTTTTTTCCTCATTTTTCAGTTCCAGTTAAGCAGTCAAGCACACGTTGCCACGACGCCCCAAGGGATGCCCGCACATCAGAGTCTGTGGGGTCAAAGATCAGCTCACAAGTACGTCCGCCAGACGGAACGGACGTCAAGTCTCCATGGCAACAGGGTGACATCCTGATGATGCTGGAACGGATGGAGAAAGTCCTGAAAGAAATACTGGTACTCGTCTCTCTGTGTTGGTCTATGTGTGTTTGTGTGTGTGTGTGTGGTGTGTGTATCTTTCTGTCCGATGTTTATGCAAGTCCTTTTTTTCACGGCAGCACTTTCAGGTTCCACAGAAACCCGGTGAAGGTGGCGTGTTGCCTTCACTGACCGCAGGACCACGGAGCACCGGACGGAAACGAAAGCGGAGCATCTCAGACAAAGAACCACAGAAGAAATTTCAAACTGGTTTCCAAGGTTACCAGGATGTATCCCAGTGTCCTGACGTAGAAACGGCTAACGAAACGAAGTCGGTTTCTGACCTGTTGGACCCGACGGACCTGGAATGTTCTCTGTGTATGAGGTGAGTGTGTGTTTGTGTCAGTGTGTGTTATTTGTGAGTGTTTCATTTTATACTTTTTAAAATCATAGAGAAAAACAAACACTGAGAGGTGCTGTTTATGATCCTCACCTGGAGCCAAATCCAGAGCTGAGCCAAAACACAAAGCTCTGGATTTACCAGTCATTCCTACCCTCACCATGGTAACCAGGATCTTTGTTCCTACCCTCACCATGGTAACCAGGATCTACGTTCCTACCCTCACCATGGTAACCAGGATCTACGTTCCTATCCTCACCATGGTAACCAGGATCTACGTTCCTACCCTCACCATGGTAACTAGGATCTACGTTCCTATCCTCACCATGGTAACCAGGATCTACGTTCCTAACCTCACCATGGTAACCAGGATCTACGTTCCTATCCTCACCATGGTAACCAGGATCTATGTTCCTACCCTCACCATGGTAACCAGGATCTACGTTCCTATCCTCACCATGGTAACCAGGATCTACGTTCCTACCCTCACCATGGTAACTAGGATCTACGTTCCTACCCTCACCATGGTAACCAGGATCTACGTTCCTATCCTCACCATGGTAACCAGGATCTACGTTCCTACCCTCACCATGGTAACCATGGTAACCAGGATCTACGTTCCTACCCTCACCATGGTAACCATGGTAACCAGGATCTACGTTCCTACCCTCACCATGGTAACTAGGATCTACGTTCCTACCCTCACCATGGTAACCAGGATCTACGTTCCTACCCTCACCATGGTAACCATGGTAACCAGGATCTACGTTCCTACCCTCACCATGGTAACCATGGTAACCAGGATCTATGTTCATACCTTCGCTGTGAGGGTAGGAACAGCTAAAATGATGCTGGGTGGGCAGGCTCTCACTCAGAGATAGAGTGAGGAGCTCTGCCATCTGGGAGAAGCTCAGAGTTGAGCTGTTGCTCCTCTAGGTCGAGAGAAACCTGATGGGTATCTGGTTAGGATGCCTCTTGAGCGCGTCGTCGGTGAGGTGTTCCATCCCATCAGAAGGAGACCCAGAGGCAGACCCCAGACCTGCTGGAGAGACTATGTCTCACAGCTGGACAGAAAACACCTCAGGATCCTCCTGGGTGAGCTGGAGGATGCACCCCGGGTGAAGGAAGTCTGGGTTTCCCGTTGCCTCCATGACCTGGTCCTGGATAATTGGAAGATGACGGAACAGATCAGAACCTCTGATTGATTTAATCTATCTCTGTTAAATGATGACATGAAGCAGTAACGAGCTTCTAGATGTGTATTATCTGAACTTAAAGGACCACACTGAGGTGTAAACTCTCCAGCACTGTATGATGTCACAACACTTAACAGCTCCCCTAAACCTGCTTTATTCTGTTCCCTGCATGTCTAGTGATTTTTTTAGTATAAAATAGTGCACCCTTCACATCTAGCATGGTTCTGTGTGTGTGTGTGTTTATATTTAACTGCTCCTCATCTTCCCTCCAGACTTTTCTACCAACCTGTAACGACTCCATGTGGCCACACCTTCTGTCTTCAGTGTCTGGAGAGATGTTTGGACCACAGTCCGAGATGTCCTCTGTGTAAAGAGGAGCTTTCTGAGGTACTAAAACCTTTCAGTACCATCAGGTGAAGCTGTTTAACACCTAACAGGGAACCGAAATCCCCTGTGATTTCAAAAATAAAACTCGACCATTGCTCTAGAGTACGATCAGAGAGATTGACCGGCCGTAGCCAGCAACGTAATGTGAGTCTGACAGTGTGTTTGATCGAGACGTTTCAATTGATGGATTGATTGAAAATAATTATTGGATGGAAGTCGAAACATCCCGATCATCAAACACTTCTTCTTCTTTCATCATAACCCTTTAGAGGGCGCCACAGCAAGTCAGTTTCTTCCATCTAACCCTATCTCCTGCATCCTCTTCGGTCACACCAACTATCTTCATGTCTTCCTTCACTGTATCCATGAACCTCCTCTTTGGTCTTCCTCTAGTCCTCTTTCCTGGTGGTTCCAAATCCAGCATCCTTCTTCTGATGTACTCTCTCTCTCTCCTCTGTGCATGTCCAAACCATCTCAGTCTGACCTCTCTGACTTTAAAACCTCTAACATGTGCTGTTCCTCTGATCCTGTCCATCCTGGTCACTCCCAGAGAGATCCTCAGCATCTTCATCTCTGCTACAAACATCTCTGTTTCCTGTCTTTTCTTCAGTGACACTGTCTCTAGACCAATCAGCATGGCCGCTTTCACCACACTGTCTCTAGACCAATCAGCATGGCCGCTCTAACCACACTGTCTCTAGACCAATCAGCATGGCCGCTCTTACCACACTGTCTCTAGACCAATCAGCATGGCCGCTCTCACCACACTGTCTCTAGACCAATCAGCATGGCCGCTCTCACCACACTGTCTCTAGACCAATCAGCATGGCCGCTCTAACCACACTGTCTCTAGACCAATCAGCATGGCCGCTCTCACCACACTGTCTCTAGCCCAATCAGCATGGCCGCTCTCACCACACTGTCTCTAGACCAATCAGCATTGCCGCTCTCACCACACTGTCTCTAGACCAATCAGCATGACCGCTCTCACCACACTGTCTCTAGACCAATCAGCATGGCCGCTCTCACCACATTGTCTCTAGACCAATCAGCATGACCACTCTCACCACACTGTCTCTAGACCAATCAGCATGGCCGCTCTCACCACACTGTCTGTAGACCAATCAGCATGGCCGCTCTCACCACACTGTCTCTAGACCAATCAGCATGACCGCTCTCACCACATTGTCTCTAGACCAATCAGCATGGCCGCTCTCACCACACTTTCTGTAGACCAATCAGCATGGCCGCTCTCACCACACTGTCTCCAGACCAATCAGCATGACCACTCTCACCACACTGTCTCTAGACCAATCAGCATGGCCGCTCTCACCACGGTTTTGTACACTTTCTCTTTCATTCTAGCTGAAACTCTTTTGTCACACATCACACCTGACACCTTCCTCCACCCGCTCCAGCCCGCCTGAACACGACTCTTCACCTCTCCTCCACATCCTCCACCGCTCCGGACCCCCGATCCTAGATACCCAAAATCCTCCACCCTCTTCATCTCCCCTCCCTGCAACCTTACCCTTCCATCTGGACCTCTCCCGGTTAATAGAGGGAGTGTGTGGTGTGGTTAATAGAGGGAGTATGTGTGTGTGTGTGTGTGTGTGGTTAGCGGAGGGAGTGTGTGTGGTTAGCGGAGGGAGTGTGTGTGATGATACAAGTAGCTGAATTCTGAACCAGTTGAAGTTTATGAAGCGTTGGAAGTGACCAGAGAGGTGACGATGTTTATCTGAGAGGTTAAACAAAGACTGGAAAGTCAGTTCTAATGTTTTCAGGGGAAGTAAAATGACGATGTGTGTGTGTGTGTGTGTGTGTGTGTTTGTGTGTGTGTTTTAGTACCTGGTCCAGAGGAGGTTCTGCAGGACGGTCCTGATGGAGAGAATCATCTCTAAGTATCTTCCCTCTGAGTTGTTGGAAAGACAGAAGATTCACCAGGAAGAGATGGACGAGCTGTCCAAGTGAGTTTCCATGATTTAAATCTGTCTGCACGCCACACAGGAAAGTCCTGTCACTAGTGTTGTCATGGTAACCATTCTAGATCTGTTTCCTTCACTAGGAACGAGTAAAGCATCCTTAGCAACGAGTAAAGCATCCTTAGGAACGAGTAAAGCATCCTTAGCAACGAGTAAAGCATCCTTAGCAACGAGTAAAGCATCCTTAGGAACGAGTAAAGCATCCTTAGGAACGAGGAAAGCATCCTTAGGAACGAGTAAAGCATCCTTAGCAACGACGAAAGCGTCCTTAGGAACGAGTAAAGCATCCTTAGGAACGAGTAAAGCATCCTTGGGAACGAGTAAAGCATCCTTAGGAACGAGTAAAGCATCCTTAGGAACGAGTAAAGCATCCTTAGCAACGAGTAAAGCGTCCTTAGCAACGAGTAAAGGATCCTTAAGAACGAGTAAAGCATCCTTAGGAACGAGTAAAGCATCTTTAGCAACGAGTAAAGCATCCTTAGCAACGAGTAAAGGATCCTTAGCAACGAGTAAAGGATCCTTAAGAACGAGTAAAGCATCCTTAAGAACGAGTAAAGCATCCTTAAGAACGAGTAAAGCATCCTTAGGAACGATTAAAGCATCTTTAGCAACGAGTAAAGCATCCTTAGCAACGAGTAAAGGATCCTTAGCAACGAGTAAAGGATCCTTAAGAACGAGTAAAGCATCCTTAGGAACGAGTAAAGCATCCTTAGGAACGAGTAAAGCATCTTTAGCAACGAGTAAAGCATCCTTAGCAACGAGTAAAGGATCCTTAGCAACGAGTAAAGGATCCTTAAGAACGAGTAAAGCATCCTTAAGAACGAGTAAAGCATCCTTGGGAACGAGTAAAGCATCCTTAGGAACGAGTAAAGCATCCTTAGCAACGAGTAAAGCATCATTAGGAACCTGCCAGTGACTTTTTAGGCCCCGCCCTCTTAACCTGGAGGGGTCATACAGTGAAACCACTTTCATACCGTTTGATGTTTTTACTGAGGGGGGGTAAACATGTGTGTGTCTCTGCAGCCTGAACAGGAACGTGCCTATCTTTGTGTGCACCATGGCCTTCCCCACCGTGCCCTGCCCCCTACATGTTTTCGAGCCATGCTACCGTCTGATGATCCGCAGGTGTATGGAAACCGGAACCAGATGCTTCGGCATGTGTCTGGAAGACCACCAGAACGGGTCAGTATCAAAGGTACCATTTAAACATGTGTTAGTGATTATAGTGCAGGGTATTAAACCAGGGACCATGGCCGTCTTTAATTTCAGGTTTGCAGGGTACGGCTGCCTGCTGGAGATCCGGGATGTGAAGTTCTTCTCAGACGGACGCTCAGTCATCGACACGATTGGGCGGCGCCGGTTTCGAGTTGTTCGGTCCAGCAGGAGAGACGGATACAACACGGCTGATATCGAATACTTGGAGGATGATAAGGTGGGCGGAGATTAATAGATTCTAATATTTATAGAAAAGTTTAATGAATGGACAGAAGGATCGGTGTGACGTCTGCAATAATTAGGACACTGCATCGATTTGTCATAGTGAAGAGAGCTGAGCCGTAAAGCAGCTCTCGATTTATCAATAGATCTATGTTCCTACCCTCACCATGGTAACCAGGATCTACGTTCCTACCCTCACCATGGTAACCAGGATCTACGTTCCTACCCTTACCATGGTAACCAGGATCTACGTTCCTACCCTCACCATGGTAATCAGGATCTACGTCCCTACCCTCACCATGGTAACCAGGATCTACGTTCCTACCCTCACCATGGTAACCAGGATCTACGTCCCTACCCTCACCATGGTAACCAGGATCTACGTTCCTACCCTTACCATGGTAACTAGGATCTACGTTCCTACCCTCACCATGGTAACCAGGATCTACGTTCCTATCCTCACCATGGTAACCAGCTGTGGGTGGTGACAGAAAGAATGAAATCACTAATACATGCGACTGAAATGAGCTTCCTCTGCAAGAGAAGGAGGTTATTGGGGTGGTTCGGGCATCTGGTCAGGATGCCTCCAGAATTCCTCGCTGGTGAGGGGTTCAATCACGTCCCACTGGGAGGAGATGCAGAGACAGACTCCGGACCTGCTGGAAAGACTATGTCTCTCAGCTGGACAGGGAACATCTCAGGATCCTCCTGGGTGAGCTGGAGGATGCAGCCGGGGTGAGGGAAGCATGGGTTTCCGTCTGAGGATGTTGCCTCCGTGACCCAGCCCCGGATAAGAGGAAGATGCCAGAATGTAAGAACCTGAGCAGAATGTGTGTGTGTGTGTTTAGGTGGAAGGCGTGGCACAGCTGGAGCTTCAGTCTCTGCATGACACCGTGTACGATCAGGCTCTGCTTTGGTTGAACTCTCTGAAGGTCCAACAGAAAGAACGAATAGAAGAACACTTTGGAAGCATTCCGGAGAAAGATCTGGAACTGCAGGTAAAAAAAAAACACCTGATGTTTAAACACAATCCTAGTTTTACTGAGAACACCTTACTGGTTGCTAGAGACTGGTTCCAGTCTCTCTGTATGACCCCTGTTGTTCTTGTCTCCCCTCAGGCCGGTCCAAACGGTCCGTCCTGGTTCTGGTGGCTCCTGGCAGTTCTTCCTCTTGAAGGACGAGCCCAGCTTCCCTTTCTGGCTCTCACTTCACTACGGGAACGTCTGAGCGCCATCAGAAGGGTTCTGCTCTTTATGACATCATGACCACACTCTGCAGAGTCAGAACTGGGGTTACCACGGCAACGACATCCAAAGTCTTCACAACTTTTTCTTGAAGAAAAAGTGCTATTTTACAAACAAAAAAGTCACTTTTTTTTGACAAAATGGCAACTTTTTCACCATTTATTCGCTGCAATTTTCAAAACAATTAAAAATCATTTTTATTTCATTAAAAGGTTTTCCTTTTTTCTCAAAAAAAGTTAATAAAAAAAAAAAAAAAAGAAGATATTTGATTTTTTTCTCATTTTTTGTCTGAAAACCCGTAATTTTTTCAGTTGTTTGTAAAAAGTTTTTTATATAAAAATTCAAATGTTTTTTCTTCATTTTTTTGTTCAGCTTGTCTTATTTTTGGTTTAATTTATGTTTTTAAACAGGTTTTTTTTCTTCTTTAAATTTGATTAAAAAAATGTTTAAAACAATAAAAATCCTTTTTATTCCATTAAATTTTCTTCTTTTCTTATAAAAAGCAGAGTTTAATGAAAAGTGTCCAAAACCGTGGTGAGAGCGGCCATGCTGATTGGTCTAGAGACAGTGTGGTGAGAGCGACCATGCTGATTGGTCTAGAGACAGTGTGGTGAGAGCGACCATGCTGATTGGTCTAGAGACAGTGTGGTGAGAGCGGCCATGCTGATTGGTCTAGAGACAGTGTGGTGAGAGCGGCCATGCTGATTGGTCTAGAGACAGTGTGGTGAGAGCGGCCATGCTGATTGGTCTAGAGACAGTGTGGTGAGAGCGGCCATGCTGATTGGTCTAGAGACAGTGTGGTGAGAGCGGCCATGCTGATTGGTCTAGAGACAGTGTGGTGAGAGCGGCCATGCTGATTGGTCTAGAGACAGTGAGGAAAAGACAGGAAACAGAGATGTTTGTAGCAGAGATGAAGATGCTGAGGATCTCTCTGGGAGTGACCAGGATGGACAGGATCAGAGGAACAGCACATGTTAGAGGTTTTAAAGTCAGAGAGGTCAGACTGAGATGGTTTGGACATGTGCAGAGGACAGAGAGGACCTGACAGACAGGAGGTCTTGAGGAAGAACAAAGAGGAGGTTTATGGATGCAGTGAAGACATTAACCCAAGAGGATGCAGAAGATATGGTTAGATGGAAGAAACTGACTTGCTGTGGTGCCCCCTAGAGGAGAATGATGAAGGGAGAAGAGACGTCATAAAATTTTAGTGTGAAAGAAGGTGCAAAACTAAGAAAAGACCACTAGGTGTCAGTAAATCACACTGAAACTGTGATTTTGTTCAGATTTGTTTTTACTGTACATTTTATTCACAAAAAACTGTGACAAAGTAGAAAAAAACAAAATGACTAACTGTTTCAGAAACTTGTTTAACATGTTTTTTTTTTGGTTCGTTGGAAAACGCTGTGATTTAAAAAATTGGGCATAAAATTTAAAGTTGCCATGGTGACGCAAAAAAAACTTAAAATACATAAAAAAATATATTATTTACATAAAAACAAACACAAACAGTGGTTTTAGGTTTTCCTCCATCTTTGTTCCGTCCTCTTCCACTTATCCGAGGCAACATCCTCAGACGGGATGCCCAGGCTTCTCTCACCCCGGCTGCATCCTCCATCTCACCCAGGAGGATCCTGAGGTGTTCCCTGTCCAGCTGGGAGACATAGTCTGACAGAGTCTCATTCCACCCTCAATGTTCTCAGATTGTCTCCATCTTTATTTTTTTTAAAATCCTCCATCTTTTACACATGTATTGTCATGGCAACAGACGAATGTTCATGTCACTTCCTTTTAGTTTCACGTCTCCAGGCACAAAGTTTTATTTTGAAAATCCTCCAATTAACTCATAAAAACCCTCTGCTGGTCGTCCCGGGCAACCATCGCCATGTCCACATGGATCAATCCTTGTGAAGTTACTGGACGATCTGAGGCATCTCGCTCCAGGCTTTGGCCTTCTTTTTGGCCAGGGCCATCCAGGGAGGGTCGTCCTGTGGTTGGGCAGGAGGAGAGAGGCCTTTCTGAGGGGGACTGAGGTCTTTTTGGGAAGGAGTGAGGTCTTTTTGGGGAGGAGTGAGGTCTTTTTGGGAAGGAGTGAGGTCTTTTTGGGGAGGAGTGAAGTCTTTTTGGGAAGGAGTGAGGTCTTTTTGGGAAGGAGTGAGGTCTTTTTGGGGAGGAGTGAAGTCTTTTTGGGAAGGAGTGAGGTCTTTTTGGGGAGGAGTGAAGTCTTTTTGGGAGTTATCTGAAGTCGCGGTGCTTCTTAAACCTGTTGGTTTTGAACAGGAAGGAATCTTTCCAGCAACAGGAACAGGAGTTGGGGGCGGCAGCGACCTTTGAGGAGGTTTAACAGGTGGTTTATGGGGTTTAGGAGCCACAGGGCCGGGAAAAGACGTGGCTCTAAATGGCTGAGGTGGAACAGGAGTAGGAGGAGGAAGAGTCCGATTGGTTTCTGCGGGCAGTGTTCTGATTTCTGATTGGCCGGCTGGAGAAAAGAAAAAAAAAAAAAAACATTTTTAGAGGTTTTGTGATGATAAAAGAAAAACACAAAAATAATAAGAAAAGAAGAATTAATGTTAAACGTTATGTTTCTGCCTGTTTTTTGTAGAAAAGTCTTCAAAGTGTTTTCAGGACGGAGTGTTTGATGATAGAGACGTTTCTACTTCCATCCAGAAATCATTTTTAATCTGTTAGAAGGATCCTGAGAACTGGTTCTAAATAAACTAACCTGAGTTAGTCTAACCCCTAAAGAGGCGGAGCTAACACCAACAAACCTGTGGTGGTATAACTTGTTAAACAGTAGGGGTGTGCGAAACCTCAAGTTTTGGTATCGATCCGATACCAAGTAAACACCAGACCAATATCGCCGATACCGATATTTTATTTTTTTAAATGACTATTTTTGCATCAAGGGTTTGGGTCATATTTATAGTATGACCAAGTATTTGTATAAACACAGGTAGGTAGATCCATAGAAGTGACCAGTTACAAACAAATGTTAACTAATGTTAAAGATGATTATGTTGTACTTTTATAATTAGTATCTACCTGGGTGGTCTCTCTCTCTCTCTCTCTCGCTCTCTGTTAATGAGCGCTGCCTCTAGGAAACAGAAGGGGTCAGGGTTTTCTCCTCCGTTTCTGAAGTTTTTATTTGGGGTGATTCTTTAATTTGTAGTGTTACCCCTATATTTAACAGCCTTTCTGCACATGGTGCCTCAAAGTACAGCCACACGGTACTTCTCTTTTTTCCATCTCTCTCTACTTTTACCGACTTGCGTTTTTTGTTTTTTTCTGGTCCCGAGTCGCCCAGTCATGTGACAAGTCAAAGCGAATGAGAGGAGAGAGGGGGCGGGGCCTTGCTTTAGCATACATGTGTGACACACATATACGCATATTTTGCAGACAGATAAGTTAGGTTGTCTTTTTGGAAAAAAAAACGGAAGCAAAGTGCGGGGGGTAAAACTTCAACCAAAGTATTGATATTGTAGTTGGAGTATTGATCAATATCAATACTAGCGTTGGTATCGATATTATCGATATTAGGATCGATCCGCCCACCCCTATTAAGTGGTGTAGGATCGGTTTTAGATTAACTTCTATTGTTGTCTAATTACCTTCGATTGTCCTAAAACCAGTTAGACTAGGGATGGGATACTGGTTTGGACCCGATTAGCATTTTATGCTTTTAATCTTGTCGGTATTCTTAACGGTATCGGTGGAGGGGAGGGGTAAGAGGGCAAACACGGTGTGGACACCACCGTGAAGCTGGCCCTTCTTAAAAAAATATATCAACAAAAATATGTCAATTGTTTGTGCTGTAAATTTTTTGTTTGTGCTATTGTTTGTTTTTATTTTAAGAAATACGATTTGGACGATGACGTCATCCGGACCTTCATTTATTTCCGGGCATCGCCATCTTTGATGACGCCATCGTTCAAATCGTATCTCTTAAAGTAATGTCGGGGTTGCGAGGGGATGCGGGGGGGTGCCAGAGCCCATCCCGGCTAATTTAAGGCGAAGGGCAGGGTACACCCCGAACAGGTCGCCAGTCTGTCGCGGGGCCACACACATACAACCATCCACACACACACTCATTTCTAGGGGCAATTTGGCACCGGCCAATCAACCTAACATGCATGTCTTTGGAGGGTGGGAGGAAACCGGAGTACCCGGAGGAAACCCACGCAAACACGGGGAGAACATGCAAACTCCACACAGAAAGGACAGTGTTCCAAGCCTCGTCCCCACCCGGGACCCGAATCCACGACCTTCTTGCTGTGAGGCCACTGTGCTACCCACTGCGCCACCGTGCTGCACTATCTCTTAAAGTAAAAAACTAAAACAACATAAACAAAACTTTTTACAGCACAAACAATTAACACTATTTTTAGGAGTTTTCTTGTATTTTTAATCAAAATGAGGGTCTTGATGACGTCATATTAACCTATAAAACAATTGTAAATATCTAAAAATCTAAAATAGCACAAATAAAATTTTTACAGCACAAAACAGCAAAAACGCAGCACAAACGATTGACATATTTTTTGTTTATATATTTTTTTAAAGAGGGGCCAGCTTTACGGAGGTGGGGCGCACTATTATTTTGGTTTATCTCTAAGACACGGTCTGTCTCTACTGCACTGAAAACAGTGTGTGTTAAAACCAGGTCTGGGAGCAGGTTTTCTTCAGCTGACTAGTCACTAACAAACATGAGAAAAACAGAGCAGCAAAGTCGTGTAAAAAGATCAATAATGTGGTTTCGTTTCTTTAAAGTTCATTCAGACGGCGTACGATGCCTGAAATGTAACAAAAAGTTGCTGCATAGATGAAAACATCGGCAAATTAAAGAAACACCTCACCAAAAACTACAGTATTTAACCAGAAAGAGACACAATGTTTAAGAAGACCAGTGCAGCTGAATCTACAGGTGTGTATCGTGGACGCACAAAAAAATAAAAGTGTTGTTTTATCAAAAATGAGAGCGTTTAGAAAAAAAGAAAGATGTTTTTAAGATTGACAGTTTATTGATATTTGAAGGCCTTTTTTTGCTAGTTTATATAAGTTTTTAATATTTATTTAAATCATTTCATTTTATTGATATAAAGAAAGTTAAGTTAATATTTTGTTCTAAATCGTTTCAAAATAAAAGCTTTGATTGCATCCGTAACGTTTGTTTGTGTTCCTCTACTTGTTTTTACTCTAAGTATCAAGAAGAGTATCTGATCGATAAGCCGGATCGATAAGACTACTGTTATCAATAATCATACCTAAGTTAGCCTCTTCCATTTTATCCCCATGGTAACAGCCTTATGAAACATGTACCAAAGAGAGAATCATCTCTCTCTGATTAACAGTTGTTAAGCTCATATTTTGAAGCTCCAATAAAAACCTTTTAAAAAAATTAAACAAAAATGTGTGTTTGTGTGTGTGTGTGTGTGTGTGTGTGTGTGTGTGTGTGTGCGTGTGTGTGCGTGTGTGTTACCTCTGTCTGGTTTGTTTGTCGTGCTGATTGAAGCTGCTGGAACTTTCTCCTGATGATAAACAGAGTGTTAGTTTACACGATCTGGTCCAAACTTAACTTAGACTCATTTATAAAGACATGCAAAGATTTCATGACAAGCAAATGTTTATACACGTTCACGCATGTTGCTTACATCACGGAAACTTGATCTCCATCCCGCCCCAAACACTCTATAACTCTATACATGGATCATGATGCATATCCAATGATATTCTAATGAGGCAGTGGCTGTTTTACTCCAGAACAACAACAAGGTGTCGCTATCGGGCAGCCGTGGTGACGTCGCCCACAAGCTAAACAGAGTGGAAGACTGTCGCCACGGCAACTCTGTGATTGAGTCATTGATTTGACAGTAAAACTAAAAAGTTTTTACCATAAAAGTAAAGACAAAATGAATGCAGCCGTCAGCCACTAGAAGCAGTCCAAGTAATTATAAGTAACAAAAACATGTGTTGATTGCCCGGCTGCTTACGTGTGTGTCTGTGTGGATGGTCATGAATGTGTGTGTGGCCTGGCAACACATTGCTGACTTGTTCGGGGTGTATCCTTGTTCCTTTTATCCACGACTCCATTAAAGATAAACGGTTTAGAAGACGAACGAATTATCTTTATGTGCATGTTAAATATTTCGTACTAGCGTCTCAACGACAGCAGATGATTTCAAAATGAGTTCTAACATGTTGATTAACGATGCAGATATATGTTAATGAATCTTTTCTTATGTACGGTCCTACCCTGACAGGTATTCAGGATAGGATGTGTGTTTTCTAATTGTTTCCTCACTGCTTCAAATGCTTCATTTCACTGTCCTCAGTTTACTTCAGATTCTGTCCACAAGGTGTCATCTTTTCACCAAGTTTCTGGCTTTGCTTAGAATTAAAGGGCCCATCTCATGCAAAATGGACTTTCCAGAGTTCTCTACCTTGTAAGAGTGATGTCCGGGCCTTGTGTGTGTGTGTGTGTGTGTGTGTGTGTGTGTGTGTGTGTGTGTGTGTGTGTGTGATGTCCAGGCCTTGTATATATCACCAAAGGGCTTTCTAGATTGATTTAGCCCGTTTTTCTGTGGATTTCTGGAACGCTCAGACAAAACAACCAATGAGCAGATGTCTAAAGTATGACGCATTTGACGTAGCCAGGACGGACTTCGTACACGCCCCCCTCCCTCCTCACCACCCGCACACCCTCCTCACCCGCCCACCCTCCTCACCCGCCTCCGCTCCGGCCTTACGCCCTCACAAACTCACTTTCAACGTCCGATATACAGGCTGGTTCGCTGCTCTGCGTCTTTTTTATTTTCTTGCTTGAAACACGCTTTTTTGATGAATTGACATGATAAAATCTTATTTCAGACGCTACCAAACCGCTACGCATGGGTTTACGCCTGCCTTCCCCCTCCCGCTCAGAGATGGGCGGAGGAATAGAGTCCCAGTGAGAGCAGAGGGCGGAGCTTGTACTTTCTCAGGACGGGCGGAGGGATGAGCGATACCCGGCCTTTCATAGTTCCAGGTCTGTGACTGCGCTCCACCAAATCAATATATTTTCATAACTATGGTGTAATGCATGTTGCAAACCCCACATTTTGCGTGTGTATGTGCAGAGGATACAATGTGAAAAGAAGTATTTTGCATGAGATGGGCCCACACACTCACACATCTTTACAGACTGATCAGTCTGAAGTTTGCGAACATTTGGATTTTGGCATCAGTGAGCTTTAATTGAGATCCCAGGTGTTTCTTACCTTCACCTCCATCCCACAGCTCTCCTCGTACACTTTCTGCTTCTGCCTGGCCACAGATATCCAGCTGGGAGGGTGTGATCCTGGAACGGGGTCTGAGGGAGAGGGAGGAGTCAGGACGCTTTGCATCAGAGTGTGTGTGTGTGCGTGTATGTGTGTGTGTGTGGGTGTGTGTGTGTGTGTGATGCCCACCTGAGATACGCTTCACCCTGCCGTCTGCGTCCACATGCACCTCCGGTTTCTTAGGAACAGCAGGCTTGTTGCTGATTGGCTGAGGCGTTTCGACTTCTCTGATTGGCTCTGAAAGAACCTTAAGAACAAAAAAAAGTCAATATCAAATTATTTTAAGTTAATTTGTTGAATCCTGATCCATAGGTCTGTTTTCTAAGTCTGGAGGAGACCGGACAGGATGTCAGTGTCATCTACAGTGTCATCTACCCCAGTCAGTGTCATCTACATTTTTAAGGGATTTTTTTTTTTGTACAAACATAAGCCACACTGGTTTAAGACCCACCAGGAAGCCCAGTTACTCTGCGGAAGCTTATTTTGATATTTCTATCTGCCATCTTGAGACCATAGGTCACCAGCTGATGGTTTGAGTTGTATTTCCTGTTCTTTTATTGTGATAAGTTTAGAACAGGAAGTGGTGGATGGTAGTGGTGTTCAAACATGAGAAGATTAATGTTAAAAATATAAAGCTTTACAGTGGATTAGTCCTTGTTGTTTTTCCCTCTTCCATCCACCAATACAAACACAAACACTCAGTGACACGAGCTCTTTCCTCGTACTTTTTTCTGCTCGAGCGCCCGTTAAGAAAAATCTATAATTAGACCACATTTTTGCCGAAGCTGCAGGATTGAAATGAAGTTTAAGATTCTGTTTAAATTAATCAAACCTCAGGATTTTCTTCCTCGGAGCTGAAACGAGTCAAAGCCGACGTTTTCCTCAACCGAATCCCAAATGGACTGTCAGGGTTGCCCCCGGCAACAGGACAGGTTCCTCTGGTAACAACAACATTTTCCATGGCAACTGTGGAATTCCCTTCCATGCTTTCGGGATTCTCTGTTGGAGAAAATTCCATTAAAAAAAAATCTCGTTAAAATAATTGTTAGATCTCGTTCTTACCTGCAGGCGGGGTTTTGAGAGGGGGAGTGGCCACAGCATCCTCCTCATTAGGGGTGTGGGTTGCTGTGGCAACAGGGTGTGACCTCTGCCAGGCAGGCGCCACAGTGAAGCGGACTCTATTCGGAGTTGTCTGGGTCGGGTTTTCTTCTTCTGGTGCACTGGATCTAACTGGAGACTCACTAGATCCTGACAAATCCAGTGATTCAGCAGTCCGTGAGTCTGCAGAAACCAGGTCCACATGCAGGAGGGAGGTCCTCATCGAACCCTGGTCTGATGGGGATCTGTATGGGGGGTTTTCACTAAGACCCTTTGGGTCTGAAAAGATTGATTCTCTCTCTGGTTTCTGGACTAGATCAGTTTTTAGCTCCTCATTCTGTTCTTCAGATTCTGGTTCCACAAACTCATCGTGCTTCTCCTCTTCCTCCTGTTGCTCCTCTACTTCCACCTCCTCTTCTTCCTCTTGCTCCTCCTCCTTTTGCTCCTCCTCTTCTTCCTCTTGCTCCTCCTCCTTTTGCTCCTCCTCTTCTTCCTCGTGCGCTTCCTCCTTTTGCTCCTCTTCTTCCTCATCTTGCTGCTCTTGTACTTCCTCTTCCGTGTTTGCCTCAGTGCTCATGTGCACCTCATCAGTCACTTCCTGTTGCAGCGACGGATTCTCCTCTTCCTCACTAGGTCTTTCAGGATCAGCGGCCGTTAGCTCTACCGCTCCGTTTGTTTCCTCATTCTCTTCATCCTCCCTCTCTGCCATCTCCTTCTGTCCGTCCTCATTCTCTAGATACTCTGTGATCTCCTGTTCTCTATCGTCTTTGTCTCTGTCTTCCTTCCCTGGTACATCCTTTTGTTCATACACCATCTGTATGTTCTCCTCTTCTGCTATGTCCTCCCCTCCGTCATCGTCCTCCCCTCTTTCCTCCATCTCTATGTCTTCCTTCTTTTCATCCACCTTCTCTTCATCCTGCTCCTCTTGATTCTCCTTCTCTACAATCTCCCTTTCCCTATCGTCCTGTTCTCTGTCTTCCTTCCCCGGTACCTCCTCTTGTCCGTCCTCCTCCTCCTCTCTGTCCTCCTTCTCTACAATCTCTCTTTCCTTATCATCCTTTTCTCTGTCTTCCTTTCCTGGTACCTCCATCTGGACCTCCTCCTTCTGTACATCCTCCTCCTCTCCTTTCCCTTCCTCTCCATTTTCCATCCCTCCATCGTCCTCCTCTTCTTCCTCTTCGGGCTGTCTTGTAACCAAGTTGTGTTCCCACTGCTCTTCATCATTGCTCTCTTCCTCTTGGGCATCCTCCTCGTAATGGTCGTCCTCCTGAAAAACAAGATTAGAATTAAACCAGTCATCGGACTCGTCAGAGTCTTCATTCCATGAACCAACAAGCCTCTTTGTCTCAGTTTAGATAATTATAGAGGTTCAGTTCGGTTTGGACTCCTCCCATTTAACCAGGAGCTCAAACAGACTCAAACTGGTAACCTGTTGAAAGATGACGATGGAAGATGAAAACAATCAGAAACAATGACTAGATGTCACTACTGCACGGCCATGGTGACATCTCCTACAATCAAAAGAGAGAGCAAGACGGGCACCGCAGTGACTGTTTGATTAGCGACTCAATTGGAATTATTTTTTTTAATTTTGGAACAAGCTTGCTCCAGGTTCCCGAGGCGGTTGCCATGGTGAGAAAAGGGTTAACCCAAACCTTCATGAGCAACATCACACTCACGAGGTTCCCTATGCCTCTGGTCTTTAAGTCTACCCCACGGGTGGGCAAACTTTTCGATTCTTAGGCCACATTGAGTTCTAACATTTAACCAGGGTTCTGGAACAGGATCAGATGGATGGCATGTTTTGGTAACCTCTAGATTA